>PVIA01012492.1:0-37528 GCA_004024845.1 Tonatia bakeri | reverse complement strand
CAGGTGGAGAGTGACCAGAGGAGAGAGAAGAGGGATTTTGGGGGAGAGGGGGAGGGGTTCATAGGATCAAAGTTAAAGGACACATGGATAAAAGCTAGGGGGAGGGTGGTAATGGGAGGGAGGTAGGGAGGGGGGTTGGGAGGGCTTGATTGGGAGTAAAGGGGCGAAAACTGTACTTGAACATTCATTTAAATAAAAATAAATAAATAAATAAATAGATAGATAGATAGATAGATAGATAAATAAATAAATAAAATGAAAGCACCCTTTAGCTGTGAGATGGGGACCAGAGTGTGGTAAAATGTGTGGCTTTTATTAATGCCTGTATAGAGGGAAGGTCAGACTGGTCCAAAAAAGGAATGGATGGGAGATGCAGGCAGCAAAGAATAAAATTGAAGACACTGTGCTGTAAAAAGAAAAAAAGAAAAGAAAAGAAAAAAAGAAAAAGAAAATTAATGGATGAGATAAGACATTGGAAAAGATATTACCAGAGACAGTTAAGGGCAATTATTAAAAATTGTAACACCAACTAATTTATACTCTCTTTTGTGATCTTTCCTTTACCACCACCCCTTGGTTATATACCTGTTGCATCTGGGAGGGGGATGTGTATAATACAAGGGGCCTCGGGAAGTGGGGCTTATAAAAACTTTTAGAAAGCCTCTCAACACTGGCTCAAGATGCAGATATTGATATTTATGTTGTAGTGTTTACAATATGTTGATAATATTGTCATAGATTCTTCTGGTTCAGTTTCTTTTCAATGATTTCATTTGTAGATATTATCCCAGAATTTTAGATACCATGGTAATCTATAGGGGCAATGGCTCCTGATTATGGTAAAACTAAATGAATCTGGATCATTTCCTCCTCTCTCATTACTATGATTTTATTGACCTGATTAATGTAATTATGAAGAGGTAACCCAAGATCAGAATATGGGTTTTTTGAATCATTTTTTAAATTTTTCAATTACAGTTAACATACAATACTATATCAACTTCAGGTGTATACCCCAGTGATTAATTATATAACTTACTAAGTGATCATCCTGATAAATCTCATACCCATCAGACACCATACATAATTATTACAATATTATTGACTATATTCTCTGTGTTGTACTTTACATCCCCATGACTATTCTGTAACAACCAATGTGTGCTTCTTAATCCCCTGACCTTTTTTGTGCCCCCCCCACCACTCCCATCTGGCAACAATGAAAATTTTTTTTGTACTTATGAGTCTGTTTCTGTTCTGCTTGTTTGTTTGTTTTGTTTTTTAGATTCAATTGTTGATAGATATGTACTTATTGTCATTTTATCACTTATATTTTTTTAATCTTTCTTCTTTTTAAATAAGTCCCTTTAACATTTCATGTAATACTGGTTTGGTGGTGATGAACTCTTGTACCTTTTTCTGGTCTGGGAAAGTTTTTTTATATGTCCATCAATTCTAAATGATAGCTTTCCTGGGAGAGTAATCTTAGTTGTAGGTCCTTACTTTCCATCAGTTTGAATATTTTTTACCAATCCATTCTGGCCTGCAAAATTTCTTTTGAGAAATCTGCTGACAGTCTTATGGAAACTCCCTTGCAGGTAAATAACTGCCTTTCTTTTGCTTCTTTTAAGAGTCAGTCTTTGTCTTTAACCTTTTGCATTTTAATTATGATGTGTCTTGGTGTGGGGCATTTGGGTTCATCTTTTTTAGGACTGTCTGCATTTCCTGGACTTGTATATGTTTTTCCTTTATCAAGTTAGGGAAGTTTTCTGTCATCTTGTTTTCAAATAGATTTGCAACTATCTTGCTCTTCCTCTTCTCCTTCTGGCACCTGTGATGTGAATGTTGGTATGTTTGAAGTTGTCCCAGAGGCTCCTTTGATGATCTTTACGTTTTGGATTCTTTTCCCTTTTTGCTGTTCTAATTGGATGTATTTTGCTTCCTTGTATTCCAAATCACTTTTTTAATTCTTGGCTTCATTTACCCTACTGTTGATTCCCTGTAAATGATTCTTCATTTCAGTTAGTGTGGGCCTCATTTCTGAATTTTTTTATGGTTTACATGTCCTTTATTAGGCTGTTGAAGTTCTCTCTAAGTTCATCTGTTTTTTTTCCTCTCAGTTCACTGAGCATCCTTACAACCAGTGTTTTGAATGTTGCATCTAGTAGATTAATTTAATTATGTTGAAGTAACCCAAGTTCAGAAAGTGGGTGGTGGGTTAAATGCAAGCTTCAGAGAGTACCCACTGAAGATTTATTTATTAATACAATGCTTAGGCTTCTATTCCTCACCTTGTGACAGCAAAGTTTTTCCTGAAAGGGCCATTGATCCTTTCAACTTAAGGACACAATGTCTTCTCTCTAGAATATACATCCCTTCTGATTCCGTCTTTAATTTTGGTCCCTGTATGTTTATAGTTCACTTGTTCATACATATTACCCATGTGGATATCTTGTATTGCATTACTCTCCCCCCCCACTAATCATTTTGACAGACTAGGTTTAGGGCATTTCCTGGCTGCCCAGAGTGGAAGTTTAATTAGATACCTAATCAGCTGCTGTACAAGTAGTCTGACATGTTAAAAATATATGCAGTACCATTAGTATAAGAACTGTCTAAATGTAGATATCACATTGAACCTTTAAACTTTCTGATTGATCTATAAAGGGATTTCTTGAACAGCACTAGCTTATCCCCAGCAGATGGTTTATTAAGTAAAAATCAGCTTTAAACAAACATGTCACAATTATTTTGTTCTTTGCAGCAGAATTCTCACTGTTGATGAACCCCTAATTGGAATTTGGTTCTGGCAAGAAATGAAAAACAGAGACATGCTGTGAGGAAAGGGTGCCAAAAATAGCATAGCAAAAAATACAAAGGAGAATAGCAGTTCTACCTTGTGTTTTCTTTAGGCCTGCTTTCTCTCTTTTCATATGGAGGAGACCATTGAGCTCCAGTATAGTCCAATTTTGGGTTCAGAAGATGGAAACAGTAAGAGGTGTGATTCAAGCCAGCAGTGAGGAAAGACCCACAATATCTGATGAGTTCTGCTCTGGGTGTGCTGGTATAAACAATGTCCCAAGCTCAACTGCTCATAAGTGCCTTTTTCTAGTACCCAGAATTACCATTGCTAATGAGTTTCTAGAACTTCTCTGTTGAAATGCCAGTTATACAAGACAAGAATGACATCAACAACAATATTAGAATGAATAAAAATTACTGGACATTTACTATATGATAGGTTCTGTGCTAAGCAATATACATATATAATCTCATTTAATACTGGTAAAACCCCTGTGAGATTTATGCTATTATTTCAGCTCTCTGTTCTTTAGATGAGAAAATGAAGGCACATTGTGGTTAAATGACTCCCTCAAAGAGGCAGCTAGTAGGTGATGGAGCTGGCATCAGAGCCCAGCTCTGCTTGACTCCTAACCATGATGCTACTATCTGACATAGTTGTGCGTTAACATTAGGCCATTAGTGCCCATTAATGTATTAAGCTGGACTCAGTTGTTAATTAGCAATTACTCACCACTGTGTCTGATTTAATCGCACATAGCACAGGGGAGTTTTAGAATGGTGTGTGTGTGCGTGTGTGTGTGTGTGTGTGTGTGTGTGTTTGTAGAAGGGTAAGTCCAGAGCAAGGTTCCACACCTCATATATTGAAGTGTAATACTAGAATATCCAAAATAGTTGCAATGAAAGACATTAGCAGGGGAATTATGAGTATCTCTGAAATTAGGTTTTATTCATAGTGATTTCTGATAAAACAGCTTTTCTGGCTCAAAATCTAAAATTAGTGTAAACTCTACACTGACTGCCTCATTGTGGGCTGTATATAAAAATGTAGTTCAAAAAATCTACCTATGCTTGACATAGCCATCAGTCCTTGCTGGGGGAGACAATGTAGTGTCAGGTCCCAAGGGATGCTACAGCATAAGAACCCCAGGTGGTCTGCAAAATCATCAGCTTCTGAAAGGTATCCTTTTCTATGCACTGGGGGCACCAGGCACACTTGGTGGTTAAGTCACCATATGGCATGCATTATTGGGCCAGGCTGTTCCACTCAGTCTGTCATGTGATGTGGCACTTAATGCTATGGAATTATTTCCTTACTCAATTTAAAAAATACCTCACTCTAAATTCTCATTTGTTTTTCCTCACAAGCCCCCTCCCCCACCAGTCCCCTAGGCACTGAATGTATTTTCTGCTCTGCTCCTTGCTTGTTTTTTTGCTTTTTCTAAATCCTTTTCCACTTGACTTAAAAGTGCAGCAGGAGAAGGGACCATGAATCTGCACATTGGGCCTGGATTCTCACAAGGCAGCTGATCCCCGAGATCTGGGCTTTCCTTTTCTGAGGAAGGTCTTTTGGTTATTTCTCTACTCTCATATTTTTCAGCATTACACTCTCATCAGTGTTCTTGAAGGCGACAAACAAACAAACAAACAAACAAAATGAAAAAGAAACAAAACTAAGGTACTCTAACAGGAGACATATCGATTTTATTTCTATAGCTTCTTACCTTCTGCTTAGTTTTTCTGAGTATGTAATTCCATCTGCTCTCTGGTTGTGCTCACATGCAGTAGCTCAAAAATTACTTCCATTTTTTAAAAATCACATTGCTTGTCTGCTCAGGAACCTTCAAGTATGTAGGATTTGCTAAACTCAGGAAGATTCTCAGTCCCAAACATCACCCCTATGCATTTACCACAAAACTTGAAAGTCCTAATAATTGAATGGTGTCTCCTGAGGGCCCCAATGAACAATGCAAATTGTTCCTGGGGTAGATCCTGCATGAATTTATGAGCATTCAGAGTTTGCATCAGAATTACTTGGGAACCTTATTATAAAAACATATTTATGGTCCCTACCCTAAATGTACAGAATTAAGATTGTGTGTGTTCGTGTGATGTGGGATGCCCAAGAATCTGCATTTAAAAAAAAGCTCCTAAACAGTGCACATAGCAATTTGAGAAGTATTGTTGTAAGGTTCTTTTTTTTTATCCTCACATGAAGACATTTTTTTATTGCTTATAGAGAGAGAGATGAAGGGAGAGAGAAAAACACTGGTGTGAGAGAAAACCATTGATGAGCCATCTTCTTGTATGTGCCCTGACCAGAGATTAAACCTGCAACCTAGGTATGTGCTCTGACCAGAAACAAAACCCACAACCTTTTGGTCTATAGGATGGTGCTCCAACCAACTAAGCCACACTGGCCAGGGATGTTATCAGGTTTTTAAGCAGTGGGGAAAAACCCATGTTTAAAATTTCATTTTATTTTATTTATTTTATTTTTTAAATCACTTTATTGTTGTTCAATTACAGTTGTCTGCATTTTCTCTCCACCCCTCCCCCTCCCCCCACTAAGCCACCTCCCTCCCTTGTTTACCCTCCCCCTTGGTTTTGTCCATGTGTCCTTTATAGTAGTTCCTGAGAATCCCTTCTCCCCACTGTCACCTCCCCCCTCCCCTCTGGCTATTGTTAGACTGTTCTTAATTTCAATGTCTCTGGTTATATTTTGTTTGCTTTTTTCTTTTGTTGATTATGTTCCAGTTAAAGGTGAGATCATAAATCCTTTGAAAAGGAAGATCTAATGATAATATGGAGGTTTTTTGGCTTAGAGAAAAGTAAAAATTCAGATAGAAATTGGCAGTCTGGATAAATGGCTATAGTCTCTGAAACTCTTCCTTGGATGTCTCCCTTAAATTTCAGGGGAAAAGGAGAAGGGTTTACAGGAACAAGTATAAAGGACACATGGACAAAAACAAGGGGGGGTGGAAATGGGAGGGAGGTAGGGAGGGTTGGGGAGTGGGCTGGTATGGGAATAAAAGGCAGAAACTGTACTTGAACAACAATTAAAATAAAAAAATTAAAAAAGAAGTTACTATACTTTATTTAAAAAAATGCTTTAGAGGGTTCTTCATTTACCCTCACTTGTCACAGGGAAAGAGCTCACTTCTCCCATTTAAAGCAGAGACCAGAGGTATAATGTCATATCTGCCTGAAGAAAGGTAGCGCTATTGAAGCTGTAGATCCAAATAGTGGTTTTCAAAGTGTGGTCCTCTGATCACCTGCATCCAAGTCAGCTGAAATACTGGTTAAAATGCAGATTCCTAGGCTTCACCTCAGAACCACTGAATCAGAATGGGAGTGCCCAAATCTGCATTATAACCAGCTTTCTTGGTGACACTGATGTATGATAAAGTTTGAAAAGCAGTGTTGTATAGTATTTGTGTCTTTACTCTTACTAGGAAATTCTTTGCTTCCATCTGTGCATGTGGTAATCTTGCTTATTTTTGTGGTTTCAGCCTTCCCTGATCTAATTGCCCAAGCTCTAACAGACTCAATCTCTTCTATTGCTGTGTAGGTGGAAAATATGGGGAGAAATCATGCTAGGGTGCAGGGGAGAGTTGAGGAGCACTGAGATGCAGCAGCGTGGCTTGAGGTAGTTGAGGGAACCAAGGTTTGGTACACTAAGAATTTGTGCACTTGTGTAAATGTACCACAATAAGCCAGGCAGTGAAAGACAAATACTATATGATCTCACTTATAACTGAAACCTAATCAATGAAACAAACAAATGAGGAAAATAGAACCAGAGACTTGGAAATAAAGAACAATCTGACAGTGACCAGAGGAGAGGGGGGATGATAATAATTGGAGAAAGTAGGGAAAGTGGCAAGCAAAAGAACAGGAATAGAGGATTCATGAGCATGGACAATGGGTGGATTGACTGTGGGAGTGGAAGGATGGGGTAGGCGAGGGCAATGGGTAAAAAGGTGGGGCAATTATAACTGAACAACAATAAAAAATAGATACATATACAATTAAAGAAAAAGAATTTATGCACTTAAGGTTGCAAAAAGGTAGGAAACCCAGGGCAAGCCAACAACAAAATTACCCAGACCAGTTATTGCTGGGCTGAGCCATGAATTGCACCCCCACAACAATCTTTGTTTGGAGAATTAGAGGTCATGTCAGGGCAGGGATCTGGAGTGAAAAGTGAGACCAAGTCCCTGCTAAACTGACAAATGCACATGGAGGAAAATGATGGGCCAGCCTGGATTCTCCTTTCTCTCTATTTTTACCTATTTGAACTCTATCAAATTTTTAATATCACAGTGCCTTGCCTAGGCTGTTTGGGTGGCCCCACTTTGATAGTAACAGTTAACTGACTCTGATGTTCTCCTGCCCCTTCTATTTGAGGACCATGAGGGTGTACTTTCATGAGGTATTTTGCTGAAATACTCAGAGACCCTGGGGTAGAAGATACCAAGAAGTAGTCTACATTCCATAGGAGGCTCAGGATACAGAAAGGTCCAAGGCAAAATGAGGTCTGAGGACCTCCTGCACCAGCTCAGGTAGCTATAACAGAACTCTAAAGACTGAGGGACATTTATTTTTTCACAATTCTGTAGGCTGGAAGTCTGAGCTTAGTGTGCCAGCATGGTTGGACTCTGGTGAGGCTTCTCTTCCTGGCTTGTTCATAGCTGCATTTTCCTCCTCACATGGCCTATCTTCTGAGCATACTTAAGAAAGAGATTGAGCTCTTCCTCTTCCTCTTTTTATAGGACCAATAATCCTGTAAAATTAGAGCCAACCCCTTTATGACTTCATTCAACTGTAATTATCTTCTAAAGGTTCTGTCTCCAAATATAATCACACTGGGGATTAGGGTTCAACATATGATTTGGGGGACACAGTTTAATCTATAGCAGTTAGAATCACCTGTGTGTTTGTTTGAAAGGTACCACCCCACATCTCCTCAACCAGAATCTTTGCTAGGGTCGATCAAGAGTATCTGCAATCATTTCAGGTAATTCTGATGAATGCTGCTATTTGAGAGCCAATGCTTTTAAGGATACATTGTATTTAGTTAATATAATCTCAACATTTTTGAACTGGTTTAATTTTCACCTCATATTATCACTTGTTTGATAGCACAGTCCCTATTTTTAATTATTTTTGGCTGAAGTAGGGCTTTAGTTTTTTGTTTATGTGCCTTAAACCAGTAGTTATCAAACTTTAGTGTGCATACAAATCAACTGGAGATCTTGTTAAAATTTAGATTCTGCCCTGGCCAGCATGGCTCAGTTGGTTGTGCATCATCCCTCAAAGCAAAAGGTCACTGGTTCAATTCCCAGTCAGGGCACATGCCTGGGTTGTGGGCCTGCTCCCCAGTTGGGACTGTGCAAGAGGCAGCCGATTGGTGTTCCTCGCATTGATTTTTCTCTCCCTCTCTTTTTCCTTCCTTTTCCCTATAAGTAAGTAAGTAAGTAAGTAAGTAAATAAATAAATAAAATCTTTAAAAATTTAGATTCTGATTCAGTAGGTCCGGGGTGGAGCCTGATGTACTACATGTCTAACAAGCTCCCAGGTTTCTGCTGGTCCATGGGCCACAATAACATTGAGTAGCAAGACCCCTAATCATTTTTTTTTTAAGTTTTAAAGGTATGCCTCTAACTAGTAAGGAAATGTAAATTTGCGAAACTACCAGAGGTGATATGAGTAGAGCATGATGGAACTTGTAAACATTTAAGCACACAGTTCTAAAACACACTGGGCTGGCCAATTAGCCTACTGCTTCCTGAGGGAACTGACTTGCAACCCCTTTGCTAGTACAACTATTTTAAGATTTGCCAGTAAGTATTTACTTTCCCATCTACTGACTTTATGGGTTTTCAGATTTCAACCACAATTCCCTTCACTCTTCCTCTCCCCACTCTTAGTTGGTACTGCTTTAGTTGCTTTGTAAGCATTTTTAAAGGTTACTATTATTTAAAAATGTGTGTCCTACATAAGCAACCAGATTGTAACTCTGTAAGGGTAGGAACTGGGTTTTATTTGTTTTGTCTTCCCTCAATAATGTTTAGTTGTGTTCAGCTACAGTGGCCACTCGGTCACTGATGACTACTAATTGATTCTGTCAGGATCAGCACAGTACTTCAGAAAAGAAGTGAGTTCAGCAAGATAGGGAGATTTGAAGATAAAGACCATATCCAATGTGATCAGCATACAGTTCCTCCTAGCTGCAAGATAGCAAGCCAGGATTTTTTATTTAAGAAATATTGGATTTTTCCAATATCAGAACACAGACCAGGCTTGTTCAGTTGCTATTGTTTTGAATTTAGCAGAATGTGTTGTGTGTGTAGCTTCTGGACTTAACTTGATCTGCTATTTTTGCTGCTCTTCATTAAATGGATTATTGATATGTAAATACACAAGTTGCTATGAAAAATTGTCCTAATCTTCTTGTGAACTTTCTTTCTGCAGCTTGTGGAAAGTCATTATGTTACTTCTTTACATTCAAGAATAGGTATTTAAGTACTTGCAGCTAAATTGTGCTAAACCAATTGTCAAAACTTGGGAGTACACCATAAAAGAAAATTGATACAGATATAAAATAACCTATTTGCATGGTCTCCTGTTTATTTATATGTATGTAAATATGTGCATATGTGGCATAGATATATACACACACATTGTGTTGTGGCTAAAGATTCAACTGGAGTTAATTACCATAGAAAGAAAAGAACTATTAGCAAATAAATTCAGAACCTGTTATATTACTATAAAACAAAGTCACCTTTTAGCTTAAAGAAAAACTCCCTGACTTAAAATTGTGATTCTGTAGAATATTAGTTGATTTCTGCTAAAAAAGAGACTTCTGTTCAAATTCGTAAAAGGTTGTAGATGACTAGTCAACCACAGAAGTGTAAACATGAACTAAATTGAATAATTTTATTACGATTTTTTACTTTTTCATTTCTTCAATAACTATTGATTAGAAAGCCTTCTATGTGTTAGATATAGTACTGGGCACAGGTGGACAAGGGGTTATAGTAGTGAACAAAACATCCATGGTCCTTGACTTCTTAAAACTTACATTCATTCCACATTCTATTATAGTGTATGTACGCATGTCTTAGTTTTGGGGGCTAGTATAACAAATATATCATAGACTCAGTGGCTTAAACAAGAAATGTTTCTCACAGTTCTAGAGGCTCAGATGTCCAAGTTCAAGATGCAGGCAGACTCATCCTGATGAGAGCTTTCTTCCTGGTTCATAGATGGCCTTGTTCTTGCTGTAACTGGGAAGCCTTTGTCTTTGAGAAAAAGTAAAATTCTGCAATTCAGATAATAGAGCCCCATTTTTGATTGGGCAATTTCACAGTTTTGTATACAGGAAATTCGACAAAGTCACTTGGTACATTTTAAGATTATGAAATCTTATTTTAGAATCTGGCTACTTCTTTTAATCTTTTCCCACCTTTTTAGCTCATGACCCAGTAGTTCCTGGGATAAAGGTGTTGGGTTGGGTGGTTACAACATAACCCAATGCTCACCTCATCTTTTGTTTGTTTCATTTTCTGTTGTTTTTGGTAGCTGTTTTCTCTTACCCACAGCCTATGTCTGATTTCCTCTGTGTTAAACGGGATCTTACCCCTAGTTTTATAGATGCAGTATCCAGGATTTCCTTTGCAGTCTCATAAACCCACTGCATGTATTTTCCTTCATTGGTGGTGAGCAAGTCATCTGATTTTTAGTAGACTTAAGAGTATTCCAGTCTATGAATAATGTAATGTGGGAAATGAAAACAGGCAAGCAACAAAACTGTTGGGCTAATGGGTAGGACTGCAGGCTTATTACATGAACTTTTTATACTTGTACATTTTAAGTATGTATACTAGGGTTTATTTACCACTCTCATTTTAACATTATTCTTCCCTCTAATTCCCTGCAACAGTTAAGATTCTTTCATCTGTGCACTTGAGGATGGCTATTCCCAGGGCAGGAAACATAGCAGAAGCCCCCTGATTAAAAAGGAAGATAGTGGTGAGCAAATGGAGACAACTGTCCTTGAACAACTAGAAAAAATAAATAAAATAATGAAATAAACAAAAGAAAGGAGGACTTGACTTCAGTTACTTAAGCCATTGTATTGTTAGCACTCCATGTTGTCTGCCCCAGTAGCTTGTCTGGACACTTGAACTCTTGCCTTTTCCTACATAGTTATTTGTTTAGGATGTTTGCTTAGACTTAGACTTTGGACCCCTGTCTTTATTTTCTATATTCAATGTCTCCATTTAACTCACTACCTGTTATGAGTTCTTGTACATAGTATTGAATATGTATTTCTTAAATACTGATTATATTCCCCACTCCACCTTGCATGATCCTGCTAAGGCTTCAAAGACCTGTATCCTTGAATCCTGACTCCAACTTTTGTCCTGAACTCATACCCCTGGGTAATTTCCCAGAGCAGGCAAGCTCTTCTGCCTGCAAGCTCTTCACCCACAGCCCTACTGCAGTTCTTTGGAGTTCTAGTTCCTTATATTGTACCATGATTTGCTGTATTGCTGACTGTCCAATAAAGATAATGTAACTGGAATGTTCACAATAAGGGAGCAAGTTAACAAATCTGAGATACACAATCCTGTTTGCACTTTTATTTTGAAGAATAATTATGTTGTTGCTTAAGTAAGGCCCTATGCACTGAGTGCAGATGTCAGAGCAAGAAAGTGTTGACTAAGACTGGGTTCCTGCTGTGAAGTGCAAGATGCATAAAATTCTAGCATATGTGCAGAAATTCAAACCCATCATTTACTGACAGGCAATAATTACTTTAATGAAGTCAGGATACTATTTCAAACAAGCAATTATAGTTAACAATAAAACTGTAAATAGGATCATAATTAATGAATTTTCAAACTGCACTTCCCTCTTTTGTGAATGCTGCGAGCTATAAAAAGAATGAGATGAATAACTCATATTATTGAATATGTATGTCATGCTGGGCACTGTGCCAGGCTCTTTACATATATTGTCTTATTTAATTGACGCAACAATTCTGTGCAGTAAATACTACTATTATTCCCATTTTTTGGATGGAGCTGAGGCTCAGAGGTTAAACAAAACATTGCTCGAAGTCACACAGGTTAGTAAATGGTGGACCTGTGATTTAAACATTGGTTAGTTTGACTGTAGAACCCAAATTCTTAACCATGACACCTAGACTATATAGTGTATATAATACATATGTAAAACCCAGTTTCCAATTGCATTAGTTAGTATGTGCTAATAAGAAATATATGACACATTTACAGTAGAATACTACACAGAAGAGAGAAAGAAGGGGCTCCTACCCTTTGCAACAGCATGGGTAGAACTAGCGAGCATTATGCTAAGTGAAATAAGCGAGGCGGTGAGGGACAAATACCATGTGATTTCACCTTTAACTGGAACCTAATCAACAAAAAAAAAAGCAAGCAAAATATAACCAGAAACATTGAAATTAAGAACAATCTGACAGTAACTAGAGGGGAGGTGGGAGGAGATAATGAGGGGAAAGGAAGAAGGGTTTTCAGGAACAACTATAAAGGACACATGGACAAAACCAAGGTGGGTGGAAGCAAGGGAAGGAGGTGGGTTTGGCTGGGGTTGGGGGGAGTGATGGAGGGCAAATGCAGACAACTGTAATTGAACAACAATAAAATAATTAAAAAAAAGAAATACATGGCACATTTAGATTAAGGAATTTGAAGAGAGTCTATTTATAATTGGGCTCTTTACAAAGGTGTAGGTATACAGGACCATAAAGAGCAGCTTAATGATAACAAAGGGAGCTGTTATTATCTTTAAGTTGAAGGTACAAGAGGAAGGAGCAGTGGCAGATCCCCAGAAGGAGAGAATCATGTAGAGAGGGCTGATATGACGGTCCAGTTGTCTTTGTCTAGAGGCACAATCAGACCAAGTCAACCTAATAGAAAGTAAGCCAGGGGAATAAATAACCTCACTTTACCTGCTTCCCTTCTTCCAGTCTCCTTTTTGGGTTTCCCATTGGCCAGACTTGAGCCAGATACTAGTCTTTTGGGTTACCTGGTAAATGTGTTGCAAAAGTACACAAAAAAATATAGAATATATACATTTTCCTTTGAAATCCAAAGAGATCTGCCAAGATTATGCCTCTTTCTTCATGGTGGGCAGCACAAAGTTTAACAACTTATCTCTTACTTTAGAAAGGATGTCCAGACATATCCCAGATCACTGAAACTTCTAAAAATACCCTGAACTTTTGCAGAATTCATCTTCCGCCCTCTGACATTGTGTATTGAGGCATATAGGATGCTTGTTACTTTCAGCTCACCAGATCATTAGCCATATGATATGTAATGAAGCAGGATGATATTAAGATGGCTGTAGAATATATTATGATGGAGAACAGGAAAACTGACACAACCCTGGGGTGTGACAGTAAAGATATAGTATTGTTTCTACCATGTATTTAAACTACTTGTATTTTTCCTACTGATTGAGATGGAAAGGAAAGCATTTTCCAGGTCAATATCTTATACCAGGGAATATTTTGATTTTATCTAGTAAAGATATCATATCTGGAAACACAGTTGTAATTGGCATCATCATGTGATTAAGTTTATGACATTTGCTATTATTCGCCAAGATTCACCTGAGCTTTTATACTAGCAAGACAGGAAAGTTAAGTAGGGATATGGTAAAAATCATCATCTTTGTGCCTTTCAAGTCTTTGTTGGTGGTGGCCCTAATCTTTTCAATTTCCCCAGGGATCAGTGATACAGGTTGTCATTTGATTTACTATCATGTTGGGGGAGAGGCAATTCCAGGAGCTTGCATTTGGCCTATCCCAGTGTAATAGCCCTTATTGCATGGGCCAGGGAACAAGGGAGAATCTTTCAATTACTAATTGTAATACTCCAACTCCCACTCCCCTGAGATTGGGAAAATAACCACATGATGGACCCTCTATCCCACTGGACTGTTAGAAACAGGCCAACACTACATTTACCAACTGATTTCCAGAAGCCATTTTTTCTGATAGGTAAACCACAGTGGCATTTTGGTTTCTGGGGACTAGGATATATTAAGAGTCTACATCTAATAATCCCCAAAAGACCTGGGTATTTTTATTTCCCTAGTACATTGCCACATGTACTTCTGGGTATGTAAATTGACTTTAGTTTGGGAATTGCCATCATAGTGAGTTGAATTAGGTTTTTGCTTAGTAGACCAAGATTTTTTTCTGCTTGTATATGCAAGAAGCATATCAGTAGTCTCATGTATTTCATTTTTAGACCTCCATGATCAATTAACCATACCACAAATCCCTTCAGGTCAACACTCTGATTAACATTTTGTTCCTGGGTCTTATTGTGTAAATTGCACCTACTGTGTCATTGATTGTTAAATGACACCATCCTGCAAATAGCACTTCATGATTACATTATTCCTGTTGAGAATAGGACACACAATTCCTTGATGGAATTAGATTATCATCTATGATCTACAGAAGACATCCACCACAGAACTCTTAGAGTTTGATGGTATTCTACCTCATCAGTATTTGTTGTAATGCCTTAATGAAGGAAATGTTGTCCAGACCCTCATGGACTAATTGCTATGGCCATTTGATCTCCCAAGATATTACCCTTTACTTGTACTTTATTCCATGCTGTGATAAGTGAAAATCTGAGTTATTATGATGAAATTGCATATTATAGGTTACCTGTTCCAATTTTTTCTCAGTGAGGAGGTTATCTGGGTACTTCTCAATATAACCACATTAATCTTAGAATCTCACTTTGAAAATCTCTTCTTTTTGGGACCACTTAAAGAATAATTACTATATTATTAAGATACTAACTGAGCCCCAGCTGGTGTGGCTCAGTGGACTGAGTGCCAGCCTGTGAACCAAAGGGTCACTGGTTCAATTCCCAGTCAGGGCACATGCCTGAGTTGCAGGCCAGGTCCCCAGTAGGGGGTGCATGAGAGGCAATCACAGATTGATGTTTCTCTCCCTCTCTTTCTCCCACCCTTCCCCTCTCTCATAAAATAAATAAATAACATATTTTTTAAAAAAGAAACCAAGGGTTAACAGTCTCTTGCTTTCTCATGACAAAAAAAAATCCTGAAATAAAGTATAAAAGCAGCATAATTCATGGAATACTTATTTATGAAGAGATTATTTATAGAGGTATAGATATAGAGAAACTGCGAGGAATTGTATAGTAACAAAGGATAGTAGTAGTGAAGACTTTACTATTCCTACACCCATGAAATGAATGGAAGAAATAGTTACCAAAACTTGGAAGAGGAGAGTTGGGTAAAGGATACTATCTGGAGAGGAGCAGAGGCCTTTGAATTAGGGACACAGCCAGGCCAGAACAACCTTGCAGGGAGAAAGCCAACAGATTAAATACCTCAACCTTTCTCCATCCTTCTGATCTCCTATGGATATTACATTGTTGACGTCCATCCAGAAGCCACAGGGAAAGGCACCAATTAATAAGGTCCATCTAGATCACCTTCCATAGGCAGAGAGCAGGGTGAAGGATGGAGAGTAGATCTAGAGGGGTGAATGGAAGATATCCATCATACTATGTACTAATAAAACTTCCTTATATGCCAATGTGCTCTGCTTGGGTTCAGATAGCTTTTCCCAATATTCATCTAAGCACAAAATATAAACCCTTTACCAAGTGGAGTTTGACACCTTTTTAAATGGTTATAGCAAAGTTATTGTTTAATGTCTCAGGAACACCTGTTAGTGCTGTCACTATTTTCTTTATTATATTGAAGACAGAGTTAACTTGTGTTAACAAACAGCTTCTTTTTTTAAAGATTTTATTTATTTATTTTTAGAGAGGGAAGGGAAGGAGGGGGAGAGAGAGAGAGAGAGAGAGAGAGAGAGAGAGAGAGAGAGAGAGAGAAACATCAATGTGTGGTTGCTGGGAGACATGGCCTGCAACCTAGGCATGTGCCCTGACTGGGAATCAAACCTGCAATGCCTGGTTCACAGCCCGCGCTCAATCCACTGAGCTACACCAGCCAGGGCAACAAAGAGCTTCTTCACAGCTAAAGAAACCATCATCAAAATCAAAAGGGAACCAACTGTATGGGAGAACATATTTGTCAACGATATATTGGACAAGGGTTTACGCTCCAAAATATAAAAATAACTCATACAACTCAACAATAAGAAGACAAGCAATTCAATTAAAAATTTGGCAAAGGACCTGAACAGACACTTCTGCAAGGAGGACATACAGAGAGCCCATAGACATATGAAAAGATTCTCCACATCACTAGCCATCAGAGAGATGCAAATTAAAACCACAATGAGATAATACTCCACACCAATCAGAATGACCATCATTAATAAAACAACAAATAACAAATGATGCTGAGGATGTAGAAAAACAGAACACTAGTGCACTGCTGGTAGGAATGCAGACTGGTGCAGCCACTATGGAAAACAGTATGGAATTTCCTCAGAAAACTAAAAATGAAATTGCCTTTGACCCAACAATACCACTGCTGGTATTATACCCTAAGAATCCTGAAACACCAATTCAAAAAAACCTATGCATCCCAATGTTCATAGCAGCACTATTTACAATAGCCAAGTGCTGGAAACAGCCTAAGTGCCCATCAGTAAATGAGTGGATCAAAAACTGTGGTACTTTTACACAATGGAATACTATGCAGCAGAAAGGAAGAAGGCACTCCTACCCTTCACAACAGCATGGATGGAACTGGAGAGCATTATGTTAAGTGAAATAAGCCAGGTGGTGAAAGACAAATACAATGTGATGTCACTTATATGAAGAATTTAAGGAACAATATAAACTCACAAGCAAAATAGAACCAGAGGCCTGGAAACATGGAACAGACTGACAGCAACCAGAATAGGTGAAGGGGGTTAATGGTGGAAAGAAGGTGAAGGGACTAGTGAAAGAACATGTATGAGTGACCTATGGATTTGGACAACAGTGTGTGGACTGACTGTAAGAGAAAAGAGTGGGCTGGGCAAAGAAGGGCAAAGGGAGAAAATTGGGACAACTATAATAGAATAACAATAAAACATTTGATAAAATATCAGTGAATCCTCAACATCTGCAGGAATAGGGCCACACCACTTGCCATGACATTCAGAGCCTTCCACTATTCAGTTTCTACCTCACTTTCCAAACTTGTCTCCTAATTGTTTTAGCATGCAATTCTGTTCCAGTGACATCATTCAACTCCTTGTGCCCTGAACCTGCTAAATGCATTTCCCCTTCAATGTGTTGCTGTTAGTTCCTTTATTTTTGGAGTGGCCTCTATCTTTCTCTTCAATTGTCTAAATCCCATTCTTCACTTGAAGATAAGTCCCTGTTTTAATTTTTTTCAAGACTTCCTGTACTAAATCCTCAGTGAGATATTCTTTTGCATTCTAGTAGCACTTACTATCTATGAGTATACATAGTAAAACTAGTAGCTATTTCTTAAAGCTTTAAAAAATAATATTTTCTTCATAGGTCTGTTGTGAGGCTTTATATAAGTTAATATATGTGAAACTTTTAGAATAATGTCTGGTACATAGTAAGCTCTCAATAGATTTCAGCTGCTATCAAAATTATTTATTATTTATTATTATTGTGATTTCAATTCATTTTGCAATCCCATACATTTTCTATTATTACTTTTATTTGCATATTATGGAGTATTTCCCTAATTAAATTAGACTAAAATCCCTGTGATGGAAGGGTGTAAATTTTTTTTATCAATTGCTTTATGCTCAAACTGGCAGACGGTAGGCTTGAATAAATGTTTACTATGTGGTAGATGTGATGATGATGCCTGTTACTCTGTTCTCTGCTGCTTTTGGAAAGTGGTTGCAATATATATAAATTTGTAAAAGCATTGATTGAATTATAAAGCTGATAAGCACCTCACAGATAATTTAGTTCCACATCATCATCTTTTGGATGATAAAACTGAGATTCAAGGGAGAGGAAAGGAATTGCCCAAAGCCAGAGTTGCCATTTAGTGATAGAGACAGAACTAGAACTCAGAATGCATTCCAGATCAGTGAAATGAATAAATATTTATTGAGCATTTACTATGTGTCAAGTACTATGTTATTTGTTTGGACGTAACTATGACCAGGACAAAGTCCCACTCTTTCATTCCATTTTCTTTTCTTAAAATTATATTTTATTGATTATACTATTACAGTTGTACCACTTTTCTTCCTTTGTTCTTCTCCACTCATCATCCCACATTCCCTCAGGAAATCCCCACACTATTGTTCATGTCCATGGGTCATGCATATATGTTCTTTGGCTACTCCATTCCCTATACTGAACTGTACATCCTTATGGTTATTCTGTAACTATTTATTTGTGTTTCTTAATCCCTCACCTCTTAATCCATTGCCCTACACCCCCCTCCCACTGGCAACCATCAAAACACTCTTCATATCCATGATTTTGTCTCTGTTCTTGTTTGCTTAGTTTGTTTTAGAGATTCAATTGTTGAAAGATATGTATTTGTGGCCATTTTATTGCTCAGAATTTTGATCTTTTTTTTTCTTAAATAAGTCCCTTTAATATTTCATATAATAATGGTTTGGTGATGATGAACTTCTTTAGACTTTTCTTGTCTGGGAAACTCTTCATCTACCCTTCAATTCTAAATAATATTTTTTTTTTTTTTGCTCGGTAGAACAATCTTGGCTGTAGGTCCCTGCTTTTCATGACTTTGGATATTTCTTGCCAATCCCTTCTAATTGCAAAGTTTCTTTTCAGAGATCAATTGACAGTCTTACAGTAACTCCCCTGTAGGGAACTAGCTTCTTTTCCCTTGCTGCTTTTAAGATTCTCTCTTTATCCTTAACCTTTGGCATTTTAATTATGACATGTCTTGGAGTGGGCCTCTTTGCATCCATCTTTTTGGGACTCTCTGTGCTTCCTGGACTTGCATGTCTATTACCTTCACGAAATTAAGGAAGAGTTCTTCATTATTTTTTCAAATAGATTTCTAATCTCTTGCTCTTTCTCTTCTCCTTCTGGCACCTCTATGATGCGAATGTTGGACCTCTTGAGGCTGCTTATACTATCTTTTTTTTATTCTTTTATTCTTGTTTTTCTTATTGGTTGTTTTTTGCTTCTTTATGTTTCAAGTACCCAGCTTAATTTGATTCTTGGCTTTATCCACTCTACTGTTGTTTACCTGTAAATTGTTATTTATTTTAATTAGTATATCCTTTGTTTCTGACTGGCACTTATTATGCTGTTGAGGTTCTCATTAAGTTCCTTGAACATCCTTATAGTCAGTGTTTTGAACACTGCATCTGACAGATTGCTTGACTCCATTGTGTTTAGTTCTTTTTTAGGAGTTCTGATCTGTTCTTTCATTTGGGCCATGTTTCTCTGTCTGCTCATTTGGGCAGCCTCTCTGTGTTTGTGTCTATTATCAGGTAGAGCTTCTTTGACTCTGTTCCTTAGTAGTGCGGTCTAATGCAGTAGGTGTCCTGTAGGGTCCAATGACACAACCTCCCCTTTCACCCAAGCTGGGTACTTGAGATGTGTTCTCTATGTGTGGGCTGAAAACACCCTTCTCTTGTAATTTAGCCTTGGTTGCTGTTGGAAAATCAATGAGAGGGATTTATCCAGGCAAGTCAGCTGCAAAGACTGGCTGCGTTCACTGACTACCAACCTCCACCCTCCATGGAGGGTCAGCTGTGCAGGGGCAGGGTGGTGGTGCTCTGATGTGTTCTGTAGCTGTCCAAAAGGTACTCAGGCCCTGGGGTTTCCTGGGTGGTGCAGGCCAATGTCAGCCCCCCTCCCTGTGTTCTGCCTGGGAGTCACTCTGCATGGGCTATTAAGCAATCTGAGATGGATGTTACTTATGCTGTGGTTGGAGATTCCCACGTAAAGCCAAGATGTCAATCTAGGCTGCCTCCTGCAACTGCCTGGCCTGGGGCCACTTAGTAAGAGGTACAGGGGATGGAGACTTACTGAGGCTGGCTGTTGTTTGTTTGATAGGATTTAGGAAGTTGTAAAGCATGAGCCAAGACCAGACATTCCTGTGGAAAAGTCATGATTAACAGCTTTGGTGGGTCTGAAAGTTGGATGGGTGGAGTCTCTGGGGAACTTCAGGGTGGGGAAAATAGTGCTAGGCAGGTTGATGGAGTCTCACATATGATACTGCCTGTCAGCTCTGTGGCTCTGTGGGTGGAGGGCTCAGAAAAGGGACAATGGGCTCTGCCCTCCATTCTGTATGGGAGAAAGCTGTCTCCAGTTCCTGTCTTAATGGCAGACTCTTCAATTCCTCTCTGCATGCCACTGGTGCCTTTCAAGCTGGTACCCCATGGTAGGAGCTCAGAGGGAGTGACTCAGAGTAAGTCCCTCTTTGGATTCTTTAAGGAGAACTGCTTGGAACTCCAGAAGTTTCTTCCACTGACTCAATCACTGCTGGTGTTTGCAGCCAGAAGTTATGGGGACTAATCTTACTGGCACTGGAATGGTTGGGGGTGACTGGTGTGGGACTGAGACTCCTCACTTCTGAGATATCCCTTCCAAGTTTTTATCCACTACATGTGGGTGTGAGACCAGCCCATTCCACATCTCTGCCCCTCCTACAAGTCTGTATGGATATGGTTTCTTTAATTCTATAGTTGTCATTCTTCCATTCAACTTAATTTCTGACAGTTCTGAGTGGATGGTTGTTCTATATTTTTGGTATAATTTTGATGTGTTTGTGCAAGGAGGCAAGCCATCTTGTCCAGAAGTCCCCATTTACTTTTTAATAGTGGGGAAAGACATAAATAAACATATAGACAAACAAACAATAAATGGTAATAATTGCTATGACAAATAAAAGATGGTGATCTGAATGAAAAGCAGAGTGAAAAGGTAGGTAACTTAGGTCCTCTGGAGTGATTGATAAGCTGAGTCTTGCATGATCAGAAAGTGACAACAAGCAAGGAGGAAGGAAGGATGTAGGAATGTAGGAAAGGTAGAAGGAAAGAAAGAAAGAGAGAGAGAGAGAGAGAGAGGAAGGAAGGAAGGAAGGAAGGAAGGAAGGAAGGAAGGAAGGAAGGAAGGAAGGAAGGAAGGAGATGGAGGGAGGGAGAGAGATTACAAGTTGTTGGCTCACATGGTTATGGAGGCTGAGAAGTCCCAAGATCTGTAGTTGGCTAGCTAAAAACTCAGGAGAGCTGATGGTATAAGTTCTAGTTCAAAGCTGGCAGGCTTAAGACCCAGGAATAGTGAATATTTCAGTTCAAGTCCAAAGGCAGAAAAAGACAAATATCGGAGCTCAAGCAGTCAAGGCAGGAGAAATTCCCTCTTCTCAGCAAAAGGGTAAGCCTTTTTGTTCTATGTGGGCCTTCAGCTGAATAGATGAGGCCCACTATGTTATGAAAGGCAATCTGCTTTACTCAGTCTGCTGATTCAAATGTTAATCTCATTCAAATACACCCTCATAGATAACACTCTGAAATAATGACCAAATATCTGGGCACTCTGTGTCCCAGTCAAGTTGATATATAAAATTAACCATCATAGAGACTATCTTTATTAGTTAAATCTCTGTTTATTCCCCGGTGCTGTTGTTAAATTATATCATTACCTTGAAAGTGAAACAATTGTAGCAGTGAGGTAGATCTTTGTAGATCTACTAGTAGCATGTGCAAAGCCACACTCTTATGTCCTTTTAAGTACTTTCAGATCTTTAGCTTTATGAACATACTTTTCTGTGAAAAAGTCAGTGAACTTTTCTTTTTTTTCTCTCTTTGTTTATTTTTTAATTTTTATTTTTTTAGATTTTTATTTATTTATTTTTAGAGAGGGAAGGGAGGGAGAAAGAGAGAGAGATAGAGACATCAATGTGTGGTTGCTGAGGGACATGGCCTGCAACCTAGGCATGTGCCCTGACTGGGAATCGAGCAAACTTTTCTTATTGAAACAATCCTGGACTTAAAAAAGTGGTGCATGACTGATGAATGTAAACACATTGGTATAATTTTGAAATAAAATAGAGAAAATTTGTCTAAGAGGAAAGTATTTTAGAAACTTCAATTTCCTCATTATATCTGCTTAAAAGGGAGGCATACATCAAACCACTTGCTTGTTTACCTTGATCACTAAGGATTTCTCCTTGTTAAATAAGCAAAATTTCTAATTATGTTTGTTTCCTTGTGTGATATTTTGTTGAAGGTGGATGAGTTTGAAGGCTAAACTACTTGGAGTCACATGTTCTTTTAATTCTCCCCTAAATCCTTTTATTAACTCTGGCTCTGAATCTGTTGTGTTTTCTGTAAGATGTACAGGTAGGAGAAAAGAGGAAAATACTAGAGAAAGGACAGTGTGGGTGGGAGGTTTGGGGGCTTCCTTGCAGAACTGCTCTGCTCAGTTTCCTCTGGAGTCTGGAAGGTGGGGAGGGGTGCCATTGTTGCCATGATGCACTCAGAGCCCCAGGGCTGTAAGGGCAACAGGAGGAGGCAGGGTCAATACTAGAGAAGATAATTAGTTGAAGCCTGCTATCTTTCACCTCCACAATCCCCAGTAGCCTGCTTCCTGTATATAAAAAAGGTCTCTGGGGTATGCAGGTGGTTGGGGATAGAGGAAGAGAGGTGTCATACAATATGTTTGGCCCTACGTGGCCCAGAGGAGAGCTCTGTGGAGGGTTCACTAAAGATCTAGCAAAGGGAGAGAAGATATTTGTAGAATGTCAAGTAGTGGAGCTGTGCCAGGGAAGCCAAAGTCAGAACAAAGAGGAGATCCTGAACTCCTGAAATGCTCTGGGCATATCTCATTTCATACAACCAATTCTCCCTCCTCCCAAAAAAACTTCTGCCCACCTCTTGCTCTTGTACCATTGATTTAAAGGCAGTTGGGTTGTTATACACTGGAAGCGTATAGTGCCAGGGGAGAAGATGATAATGCTAGGAGAGTCTTCAAGGGGATTCTACAATGTAGAGTTGTTTAAATAACAAAAAACTAAGAAAACAACAGAAGACCAATTATATAGAATGAAGGAGTTAGATCAGAGGAGTCCTGCAACATTCGGAGACAGATACAGGAAACAGCATATAAAATGATATGCTTTCTGTAAAAGGGAACTTTTGTTTTATTTTTCATTTCTCAAAAGGTGTCAACTTGAGGAAACCTTGCAGCTCCAGTGGGCTGCTTTCTCTCAAAGGAAAATGAATTATTTAGGAGTGTGATAAATAGTTCATCAAACCTTCCTCCAACAGGGTTGCTGCTTAGGCTCAGAGTAATTGGCCAAGAGGAGAAGGCGGGCAGGCGCTTTCCTCAAGGATTCTTTCTTTTCCCACATCCCCAGGTGGCCAAATGTAGGCAAGTGAGAGTGATTGCCTGGGGTGGATCTTTTATATCAGATGGAAAAGGACAGACAGAGCCTAAAACAGGTCATTTCTAGGATGGGCCTGCAGGAGGAGCCAGTACCCTTCAGTAGAAGAAGCCCTCTACCAAAGGGGTCTTACTCAAGACCTCCCAAAGGCTCTAGGAAGGCTCATATTTTGCCCTTAATAACAATCTCCCTGTCTGGTGGAGTAAGCAGCAGGTGCTCCCAGGCTGTTTCAGTCTCCACTTTGCCCTATTGCAAGTCCTGGGAGCTTTAGGATCTGTAGGTTGAAGGTTGCCTATTGGAAAGAGAAGTGAAGTGCAGCATTCAACCACAAAACAATGTATGTGAACAGCCTGTTTCATCATCTTCCCTGCCTCCACCATTTCTTTTCTTTCATATATAACACAACCTACACATACCCACACAACCACACATTTAATGAAAATGAGTGAAAGGGATGGACCCAACCTTATGAAAACATACTCATATTTCAGATTGAAGAAACTGCATCTTTTTAAAAGCAAAGAAAAAGGGCATGATCAATGTTTATAAAATCACTGACAAGATTGGAGGAAGACAGACAAGAACTATAGCTCATCTCAGTCTGATCAGTAGATGAGGAGAGAGGCAATATAACAAAGTGCTTCTCTTTAGTCCATCAAACATGGGTTCAAATCAGTGCTCTCTCCTAATAAACTGTTTAATCTTGGACCCTTCACATAACATCTCTGAGCCTCAATTTCCCAGTCTATAAATTGGGGATGATAATACTTCTGTCAAGGATATTGTGGGGATTAAATGAGCTAACTTTTGTAAAGTGCTTGACCTATAGTAAACATTTGATAAATGCCAGTTGTTGCTGTTATGGTTTATATTACTATTACACTCCCACATTTGTCATAGATCACATAGGGAACTGGGCAGAATAATTTGAATGGCTCTGGGAAAATCCAGTCCTTATTATTGGGGAAAACATTCTTTTTTCCAGGTCACACATTCTATCTCATCTTTTAGGCAGTGGGTGGCTGTTTTCATCAAACTGTTGTCATTCTAATGCATTCGTACCTCTCTCTCTCTCCCCCTCCCTCCCTCCCCTCCTCCCCCTGTCCCTTCCCTTCCTTCTACTCACTTTGGGCTTTGTTTGTTGTTCTGTTTCTTGTTCCTTAAAGTATAAGGTTTGATTTTAATTTGAGATTTTCCTTGCTTCTTGAAGTAGACCTGTAATGCTATGAATCCCCATCTTAAGACTGCATTCTCTGTGTCCCATAGATCTTGAATTGTTGTGTGTTCATTTTCATTTGACTCAACCTTTGATTTCTTCCTTGATCTCATTGTTGACCCATCCATTGTTTAGTAACATGTTATTTAGCCTTTATGCGTTTGAGTGTTTTTTCTTGTGTAATTGATTTCTAGTTTCATACCATTGCGGTCATAGAAAATGCTTGCCACAATTTCAGTCTCCTTGAATTTATTAAGACTTATGCCCTAACATGTGGTCTATCCTAGAAAACACTCCATGTGCACTTGAGAAAAATGTATATTCTGCTGTTTTCAGATGGAATGTTCTATAAATGTCAATTAAATCCATCAGGCCCAGTGTGTCATTTAAGGCTGCTGTTGCCTTATTGATTTTTTGTTTTGTCTGAAAGTTCTATCCATTGATGTCAATGGTGTGTTAAAAGACCCCATTATGACTGTATTACCGTTGACCTCTTTCTTTATGTTCACCAAGATTTTTTTATATACTTAAGTGCTCCTCTGTTGGGTGCATAAATATTTACAAGGATCATATCCTCTCGATGAAGTGATCCATTTAGTATTATGTAATGTCCTTTTTGTCTCTTATTATAGTTTTTGTTTTGAAGTCCATTTTGTGTGATATAAGTATTACTTCCCTAGCTTTTTTTTTGTTTTTATTTGCATGGAATATTTGTTTTCATCCATTCACTTTCAGTCTGTGTGTAGCATTTGCTTTGAGGTGAGTCTCTTATAGACAGCATCTATATGGATCATGTTTTCTTATCCATTCAGCCACACTCTATCTTTTGATTGCAGCATTTAATCTATTTAAATTTAAAGTTTTTATTGATAGGTACTTATTTATTGCCATTTTATTCTTTATACCTATGCCCCACTTTATTTCTTTTTCTCTTTCTTCTTCGGAAAGAAGGCCCTTTGACATTTTTTACAATACTGATTTGGTGGTAATGAATTCCTTTAGGTTTTTTGTTTGTTTTTGTCTGTGAGTTCTTTATTTCACCTACAATTTTAAACGATAGATAGCCTTGCTGGATAGAGTAGTATTTGTTGTAGGTCCTTGTTTTTTATCTCTGAATATTTTATGCCAATTCCTTCTTGCCTTAACTGTTTCTGTTGAGAAATGAGCTGACAGCTTTATGGGAGCTCCCTTGTAAGTAACTGTCTTTCTCTTGCTGCTCCTGAGATTCTTTATCTTTAATCTTTGCCATTTTAGATTTATTTATTTATTTTTAGAGAGAGGAGAAGGCAGGGAGAAAGAGGGGGAGAGAAACATCAATGTGTGGTTGTCCCTCACACCCCCCCCACTGGGGACCTGGCCCACAACCCAGGCATGTGTCCTGACTAGGAATGGAACCAGTGACCCTTTAGTTCTCAGGGTGAAACTCAATCCACTGAGCCACACCAGCCAGGGCATAATCTTTGCCATTTTAATTATGATGTTTCATGGTGCAGGCCTCATTGGGTTCATTTTGTTTTGGTCTCTCTATGCTTCCTGGAATTGCATGTTTTTTTCCTTCACCAGATCACTTGATTTCAGTGCTCCAGGAATGTTTCCTGTCGGTTTTGTGTACCCTCCTGTTGTAGTTGAGTCTTGAATGCTGTTGGCCCTTTCATGGGTGGAGTTAACCTTCAGTCTGTCTGACTATCAAGATAGACCTCACTTGCTGTGCATGAGATGCTGTTGTTCCCAGTAGTGTCTGGTGCCTGCCAGCATCCCTCTTTGGGTGTGCCACTGTGTGTATCATTGGGTTGAGCTCTAGTGTGATCTGAAGACCACCACTGGTTTTGTTGGTTCTGGGTCCAGTTGGGTGGAATTTTGGTGTTGGTTGATGCCAGACACTATGTATAACAGACCTTGAGCTACTTGTCTGGAGCTGCCATGTTATTCACTGTTTGTGATTGTGTCTACTGGATTCGGGTGTACATGGAAGAGGCCAAGCTATATACTAGGTTTGGCTTCCTACAGCTTTAAGCCAGTGGTAGATCAATAAAAGTTCCAAGACTCCCAGAGGTCCACCTCCACCTGTTGGCTACTCTGCCAGCCCCTGAGTTTGCCTGGTCTTTCTCCAGAGCCTTCTGAAGAAAGAGTTGGCCCAGGCTTGCCATAACCCACATATCCTTCTGCAAGGTGTGAACTCAGTAAGGCAGGGATACCAATGTGGGGAGGGTGGGGTTAGTGGGTCTTTTGCTTGGGAGCTGTGCAGTCAGGCACTCAATGCAGGGAAAATGGTCCCTACTCCAGAGCCATACTACTCAGTCTCTGCCAGTGTCTCCATTCCTAGCCTACTCAGGAGGAATGCACTTTATGTTCAGGTTGGGTGTAGCCAGTAGACCTCATAACAACAGCAAACTCTGCAGGGCACAGCCACTGGGACTTGGGAGGACAGATCAAAATAGTCTCCCATTGAGGGTGGTGCCTGCTGAGCCTGCAGGATGGGGGAAGACTTGCCCTTGTTCCAAAGACACACAGCTCAATGACTTTCTGAGAGTCTTCCTAGAGCCTCTCCAGAAGCAGAGCACACTACAGGTCCTTCTTGTGTTCAGCCAACATTCCTTTCTGCCAGAGTCAAGCTTGGCAGGGTGGTATTTGGAGGACCTAGTTAGTGTATTTCTCAGGCTGGTGCTATAAGAATAGGAGTGCCCAACCCTGGGAAGATGGTTCCTGAGGGTAGTGTGGGATAAGGACTCAGCACAGGGACCTTAGTGACTGACCCTCCAGATTTCCCCTTGGGGCCATGCCACCCAGATTTTTCTTTATGACTTCCATATGCCCTGAGTTGCCTTGCCTCTATGGAGCCCCAGGTGAGTGTCCAAGAGCAAGATCCTGGGTTTTGGTTCTTTAAGAGAGCACCTGGGTCTCTAGTAGACTTCCTCCTGTTCTAGATAGATAAGAGTCCCCACTGATTTTCACAGTCAGATGCTATGCAGTCTCCCCTCCCTGGGTCTGGTGCTCCAGGTTGGGGATCTCAGCATGTGGTTGATACTCCACATTCCTCAAAGGGGACTTTTGCAGCCAAGATATTCCTTTGACTTCTCAGATGCCACATGTGGGTGCAGGTGTCAGCCCTCTCTGCATCTCCACCCTTCTTACCAGTCTCTATATGACTTCTTTGGTAAATCCATGGTTATAATCCTGTTCAGCTGTCTTTCAGTTGGTCATTCACGTTGATTTCTCTATAATTTAGCTGTAAATCTGCTTTGGCACAAGGAGGAGGTGAGTGTAGCTTCTACCTGCTCTGCAGGCATCTTCCTGATCCAGTGGTTTTAAATGCAAATGCCCATATGTGAAGCTGGTGGGTGGAAGCACTTTGGGGAAGTAGAGCATATATTTTTAATCTACAATGATTAAAAAATTAAACACTGTTCAGGCCAAACAAAATATATTAGTGTACTCGGTTTACCATACAGGTCTTCAGCTTACAGAATTTTGATCTAATTCAACCCTCAACTTTATCAATGAGGGAACTAAAGGCTGAGAACTGCAAAGTGACTTGTCAAAAGGTTCCCAGCTAGTAAATGGCAGAAAGAGACTTAAACTTCAAGCTTTTTGAATGTTTATCTGCTATGCAGGGAGGGGAGACTGCATAGCATCAAGTCTAGTGTTTTGTGTTATTACACTATGCTGTTTTTTTAGTTTGAACTTTATAAATTAGAAAAAAAATAAGAGCCCTATGAAACCAATAAAGGGAACTTATGAATCATCATGATGCTCAGTGCTGGTAGTTTTGTGAGGAGAGTACTGACACATTGGCAGAGGATAAAATGAAAAAGTGGACTGGGCATCAGAATTGAGAAAAGGAAAAATAGGCCAAACTCATCATAAATTGGGGAAGGTGGGCCTTAAATCACTTCTGGACTGGAAGTGACAAAACTAATGAGGGATAGAGTTAGATGTGAAAAGGGAGCATAATAGCAACAGGCCCCTGTGAAAGGTTAGGCAAGGGAGTCTGAGACAAACATTTAAGGGACTCATAATTGATATTTGAGTTAACAGTTTAAAAGAATACTTGGAATTACCTAAGCTAAGAATTAGAGCAGAGAAGTTTTGCATTCATCTGGAGGCTATTATTTTGAGCAATGTAATAAGTACACTTATGTGTGCATGCATGTTCCTGTGTGTCTAAAACTGTAAGTTGAATACTACTGTATGTTTGTGATCAGATGTTTGACTGAATTAAAAAAATGAGTTATGCTGTGTAAGTGTCTGATGTCACCTCCATATATATATATATATATATATATAGCTGCATCTTTAGAGACAGCTTCCCCAGGGAAAAGTCGTACCATCCACATGCATTACAACCCTAATTTAATTGTCTAATTTTTACATATAATTAGAAGTTGATAATATGTGAATCTGTGAAGTGTCATTTTAGGTCCTCTGTTTTCCTAACCAATGGTGTGATATATATTTTTTTTAATTTTGAAGGTTGATACCATTCAGTAACACCCCTGAAAGAATCAATTTTCAATGAAGTTTAAGGAACACATAAAGTGGGTTACTTCAGACATCTTCTGCATATTGGGGTGGTAGGTTCAAATCTCAGTCAACAAATTTAGGTTTCTATAGCACAACTTAATTTCTATTTGAGTCACTCTAAGCCTCGGATGGCAAAACTTAATGTTATTCTATTCAAGGATACCTCCCTTTTTTCCTAGGGTCATATACGGAGGGAGTCATCTGATCCTCAATGTCATCTACCAGGCAGGTTGCCCTTTAACATTCCTCCACTGGGACCCTTCAGTTTTAATGATTTTCTCTGATACATTCATGCTTGCTTTATTTGAGGACTTTTAAATCATTCTGCTCCTTGCAGGCCAATATCAGGTTCAGAAATTTCTTTCCTTTCCATTCCCTAAGCTTTTGATCAAGAAGCAGATTGCAAAGAACCTGTCTCTTGGTTCCAGTCACATCTAGAGTCTTGAAATTTCCTTGCTCTTCCACTATAACAGTGAAGGGCTTTTTCCAGTCTAAGGAAATATAAAATACTTTCCTCCTCAATAAACATGTTGACTTTATCCTCAGTCCTCTCAGGTATTCTCATAACCTAAGTTTTTAGACTGTAAAGCTGACCAACTCTTTTCTGCTTTTATTCATTCATAACTGTCCCTGAGGAAATAAACATAGAACTACTAAACTAATGAAGTTGGGAAAAGAGTGTTGGTCATTGAGACAGAGACTGGACAACCAGGAAAAAAGAAATTTCAAATCATAATATCCTGATCTAAAACCAAAGAATCTAAAATCATCATAATCACCAGAAGCAGCATAGACATTTATTCTTTGTTATCTAGATATTCCTCTTGATACATTATGTACACTTTGAGTTACTTCTTGAGGACAAAGATTAAACTTTTTTGGAGATGGTCATACCATTCTTATTTGGAGGAGCTGCTACCATTCTGAGGTGTGGTATCAGGGGCCATCTGCAGCCTGGCAACTAAACAAAGAAGCCCTCAGGGCAACTGAATAATGCCTAATCTACCTCTCCATCTCCTCTTATTTTAGTGTCTAGTGCAGTCATTGCCCTGCATGAAGATGTTTAATGAATTCTTTTTTTGACAGGGATGAATTACCTTGTAAATATCCTGAGGAAGCAGTGTCTATACTTCTTGGATTGCTTAAGATATCTAGGTGAAAATCCTGATATTGTTCCACATGTTTTCAAGCCTTAACACCACTGCTTGCAAGATGTGTGTGTACATATGCATGCATTCACATAGGAAGGTAGGTCGAAAAGGAACACAAACAGCAGGCAGAGAGGAAAAATCCAATTAAGGAAGCACAGCATAAAGGGAAATAAAAAGACATTCAGATTTCAGAAAATCAATAAGTACTCAAATAATGGGTAGGAGCAACAGAAAGAGCTGATGCTAGGAGTGTTAAAATGGGAAGCTTGGCTTTGTTTTCAATAAGAGAAAGAGACTTTCAGCTCAGGGGAGAAAAGAAGATACAAATGTTAATTCAAGGTCATTGACCCTTCCTTGCCCCCTTCCCACCCTACCTCCTCACCCTATGGTTAGAAATAATAATTGTGTTCCTCACTTGGAAGATTGGGTAATGGGAAGCATGGTGAGAAGAAATTACTTTCTCAGCTAATTGTACACAGAGGTTGAAGTACCCACAAGTAGGGTCTCTTGAAGTGCTCTTTCATAGACTCTTCCAAAGCAGACTCTGGCTGGTAAACTTAACTGGTCAGAGTCTTGTGCTAATGAGACCGAGGTTGTGAATTTCTTCTCATTTGGGCCAGGGAGCTTTGCTCTGCTCCCAGCTACAAACTGGACCTAGGACATAGATTTTAACTCTAAGGGTAGTTTCATTCTGAGACTCTAACCATGATCATAGGCTGAACTCTAAACCTTGTCACAGATTGAGCACCTAACCCTGGCCAGCTACCTCAGATATGTAAATTATGAATCATAAAAGGAACCAGGAAGAAGGTAAAGGAGTCCATTACTTCTACTAAAAATCCAAACTAACCCTGCTACCAGGACAGAACTGACCTGTTTTCATATGGTAACAAATGTTCCATACATGTATTTATACTAGAAGCCATGGGGCTGGAGTAAGAGTAAAACTGTTGCCATTAGTTGTGAGGATAGAAGATAAGATAGACAAGGTCTCTTTGAAAATGTTTTTGACCTTTTTTTATAATACAATTTTATTTTATTTTTGCATTACAGTTTGGTTCCCTTATACCCCCTCCCCCAGTAATCACCACACTGTTGTCCAGGTCCATGAGTTTTCATTTTTACTGAATCCCTCTATCACCTAACCACCCACCCTTAGCTGTCATTATGTTCTCCATCTATGAGTCTGTTCCCATTTTCCTTGTTAGTTCATCAGATCCCACATATGAGTGAAATCATATGGTATTTTTCTTTCTTTGACTAGCTTATTTCACTTAGCATAATGTTCTCCAGGTCCATCCATGCTGTCACAAAGGGAGAATTTTTCTTATTTTTTTATGGCTGAGTACTATTCCATTGTGCAAATGTCCCATAGTTGTTTATCCACTCATCTACTGATGGACCCTTGGGCTGCTTCCATATCTTGGTGACTAAATAACACTGCAATCAACATAGGGGTGCTTATGTTCTTTGGAGTTACTGTTTTGGGTTCTTTCAGATATATTCCCAGAAGTAGGATACCTGGGTCAAAAAGCAGGACCATTTCTTAAAAATACTTTATTTATTTATTTTTAGAGAGGGGGAAGGGAGGGAGAAAGGGAAGGAGAGAAACATCAGTGTGTGGCTGCCTCTCCTATGGCCTCCACTGGGGGCCTGGCCTGCAACGCAGGCATATACCCTGATGGGGAATCGAACTGGTGATCCTTTGGTTCATAGCCTGTACTCAATCCACTAAGTTTACACCAGCCAGAGCAAGCAGGTCCATTTTTAATTTTTTTTGTGTTATCTCCATACTGCTTTCCACAGTGGCTTTCCACAGTGGCTGCACCAGTCTGCATTCCCACCAACAGTGCAGAAGGGTCCCCCTTTCTCCACATCTTCGCCAGCAGTTGTTTCTTGATTTGCTGATGATGGCCATTCTGACAGGTGTGAGATGATATTGCATTGTGGTTTGAATTTGCATTTCTCTGGAATATAGTGACATTGAATGTCTTTTCATATATCTATTGGCCATTTGTATGTCCTCTTTAGAAAAGTGTCCATTCAGGTCATTTGACAATTAAAATTTTTTTAACTTGTAATAGTTTCCCTTGCATTTTTTAATTTTTTAAATTTAGTTTTAGAGAGAGGGGAAAGGAAGGAGGGAGAAAGGGAGAGAAACATCAGTGTGTGGTTGCCTCTCATGTGGCCTGTACTGGGGACCTGGCCCGCAACCCAGCAGTGTGCCCTGACTCGAAATAGTACCGGCAACCCTTTGGTATGCAGCCTGCACTCAATCCACTGAGCTACAACAGCCAGGGTTATTTTCCATTTTTTGTAAGTGTATTTTATTGATTATGTTATTACAGTTTTCCCAATTTTTCCCCTCTCTTCCCTGTACCCCCAACCCTCCAGCATTCCCTCCCTTAGTTCATGTTTATGGGTTGTACATATAAGTTCTTTGACTTCTCTGCTTCCTATACCATTCTTAACCTCTCCCCATCTATTTTATGACTACCAATTATGCTTCCTAGCATATTTGCCAATGTTTTAATCATATTTTTTGGTGTTGAAAGTTCTTTATAAATTTTGGATATTAACCCCTTATCAGATTGGCAAATATGTTCTCCCATTCTGTGGGTTCTCTTTTTATTTTGTGAATGTTCTCCTTTGTTGCACAAAAACTTTTTACTTTGATGTAGTCCCATTTGTTTAAATTTTCTTTTGTTTTCCTTGCCTGGGGAGATATGTCCATTAAAATACTGCTGTGAGCAATATCTGCAATTTTGTTGCCTAAATTTTCTTCTAGGGTTTTTGTGGTTTTGGGTCTAACATCTAAGTCTTTGATTTATTTTGAATTTATTCTTGTTTAGGGTATAAGAAGGTGGTCTAGTTTCATTGTTCTGCACATATCTGTCCAATTTTCTCACCGCCATTTATTGAATAGACTATCTTTAATCCATTGTGTGTGCTTGCTTCCCTTGTTGAATAGTAATTGACTAAAAAGGTGTGGGTTTATTTCTGGGCTCTCTATTCTGTTCCATTGATCTATGTTTCTGTTTTTATGCCAGTACCAGGCTGTATTATTGATTACTATGGCTTTATAGTATAGTGTTATATTAGGTAGTGTGATTCCTCCAACTTTGTTCTTTTTTTTTTATCAGGATTGCTGTTGCTGTGTGGGCTTTTTGTGGTTACATATAAATTTTTGAAATATTTGTTCTAGTTCTGTGAAATATTTCATTGGAGTCTTGATGGGAATTGCATTGAGTATATATATTGCTTAATTTTCTCAGTACAAGTCTTTTACATCCTTGGTTAGGTTTATTCCTAGATATTTTATTCATTTTGAAGCAATTGTGAATGAGATTGTTTTCTTAATTGCCCTTTCTGTTAGTTCGTGTCAAGCATTTAAAAGTGCAACTGATTTCTGGATAGTAATTTTGTATCCTGCTACTTCACTGACTTCATTTATCAGTTCTAGTAGTTACTTAGTGGAATCTTTGATGTTCTCTGTGTACAGTATCATGTCCTCTGAAAATCAAGACAGTTTTGCTACTTCTTTCTTACTTCGATACCTTTCATTTTTTCTTCTTGTCTGATTGTTCTGTCTAGGTCTTCCAGTACTATGCTGAATAAGAGACATGAAAACAGACATCTCTGACTTGTTCCCAATCTTAAGGGAATGCTTGTAGCTCTTGCCCATTGAGTATGATGGTGTCAGTGTCTGTCATACATGGCCTTTATTATGTTTAGGTATGTTCCCTCAAGTTCCACTTTGTTGAGAGTATTTATCATAAATGGGTGTTGTATTTTATAAAATGCTGTTTCTGCATCTATTGATATAATCATGTGGTTTTTATCCTTCATTTTGTTTATGTGTATAATCACATTGATTGATACGTGAATGTTTTACTAACTTTGAATTACCCATAATAAATCCTACTTGATCATGGTGTATGATCTTTTCGATGCATTGCTGTATTTACTTTCCTAATATTTTGTTGAGGATTATAGTATCTATGCTCATATAGGATATTAGCTTATAATTTTGTTCTTGTAGTGTCTTTATCTGGTTTTGGAATTAGGATAATGCTGGCCTCATAAAGTGAGTTTCAGAACCTTCCCTCCTCTTGAAATTTTTTGAAGTAGTTTGTGAAGGAGCGGTGTTAGTTCTTCTCAGAATGTTTGATAAAATTCACCTGTGAAGACACCTGGTCCAGGGCTTTTGTTTGTTGGGAGCTTTTTGATTACTGCTTCAATTTCATTAGGTATAATTCTGTCTGTTTAGATTCTCTGATTCCTCCTGATTTAGTTTTGGAGATTGTATGTCTAGGAATTTATCCATTTCATTTAGGTTGTCCAGTTTGTTGGCATAGAGTTGTTCATAATATTTTCTTACAATTCTTTGTATTTCTTTGGTGTCAGTTGTTATTCCTCCTCTTTCGTTTCTGATTTTATTTATATCAGTCTTTCCTCTTTTTTTCTTGATGAGTCTGAGTAAAGGTTTGTCAATTTTATTTATGTTTTCAAAGAACCAGCTCATTGATCTTTCATATCATATTTTTAGACTTGATTTTGTTTATTTCTACTCTGATCTTTATAATTTTCCTCCTTCTATTCATTTTGGGCTTTGTTGTTCTTTTTCAAGTTCCTTTAATTGAGAAGTTAGATTGTTTATTTGAGCTTTCTCTTGTTTTCTAGATAGGCCTGTGGTGCTATAAATTTCCCTCTTAGGATTGCTTTCCCAGTGTCCCGCAGATTTTGGATTGTTGTGTCTTCATTTTCATTTGTTTCAATGTATCATTTGATTTTATTCTTGACCTCGCTGTTGACCCATTCACTGTTTAATAACATGTATTTAGCTTCCATGTCTTTGCGTGCTTTTAAGTACTCTTCTTATTATTAATTTCTAGTTTCATAGCATTGTGGTCAGAGAAGATACTTGATATGCTTTCAAACTTCTTAAATTTATTGACACTTGTTTTGTGTCCTAACATGTGGTCTATCCTAGGAAATGTTCCGTGTGCACTTGAAAAGTGTATCACTCTTCTGCTTTGGGATAAAATGCTCCTTAGATATCATTTAAATCCTTCTGATCTAGTGTGTCATTTAAGGCTACTGTCTCCTTGTGGATTTTCTGTCTGGAGGATCTATCCATTGATGTCAATGGGGTGTTAAAAAGCCCCAACTGTGACTGTATTTCTGTAGTTCTCTGCATTTATGTCCGCCATAATTGGCTTTACATAGTTACATGCTCCTATATTGGGTACATAAATGTTTACTAGGGTTATATACTCTTGTTTGATTGGTAGCTTTATTGTTATGTAGTGTCTTTCTTTGTCTTTTATTATAGCCTTAGTTTTAAAGTCTATTTTGTCAGATATAAATATTGCTAGCCCATCTTTTTCCCTTTCCATTTGCATGAAATATCTTTTTTCATCCCTTTATTTTCAGTCTGTGTGTATCTTTCAATTTGAGGTGGGTTTTAGGGGGCAGCATATATATGGTCATGGTTTCTTATCCATTCAGTTACCCTCTGTCTTTTGGCTGGAGCATTTAAGCCATTTATATTTAACATGATTTTTGATTGATACATATTTAGTGCCACGCTATTGTTAGACAATTTTCTCTGTTTTTTTATTTTCTTCTTTTTAGTCTTAAAGCAAACCCTTTTAAATTTGTTGCAGTACTGTATTGGTGTTAACAAACTCTAGCTTTTTCTTGTCTAGGAAGCTCCTTATTTGTCCTTCAATATTATATGATAGCCTTGCTAGTTAAAATAGCCTTAGCTGTGGGTCCTGGTTTTTAATCACTTTGAATATTTCATGCCACTCCCTTCTGGCCTGAAATATTTCTGTTGAGAAATCAGATGATAGTCTAATTGGTCCACCCTTGTATGTAACTATCTGCTTTTTTCTTGTGGCTTTTAGGATTCTGTCCTTGTCTTTAAACCTTGCCGTTTTAATTATGTGTCTCAGTGTAGGCCTCTTTCCTTCCAAGTTGTTTGGAACTCCCTGAGCTTCCTGAAATTGTGTGTTTTTTACTTCACCAGATGGTGGAAGTTTTCAATTCTTATTTCTTTAAATAGATTCTTGAGCCCTTGCTCACTCTCCTCTCTTTCTGGTATCCCCCTGATGCAAATGTTGTTACCTTGTTGCAGCTGTTCAAGGCCAGACAGGTTCATGGGATTCAGGCAAATGGAAAATACTTATGGAGCTGTTGGGATGTCTGACATGTCTTTATTCAAAGGTGGGAAATCCATGCACACTGCAAGCTGTGTGTCCCCCTGCATGTCTCACTGGATGTCGCCTGCCCCTTCTCCCTCAGTGGGAAGTGCCTAACCCCGTAATTTACTAAATACCGACAAAGCCAGCAGGGAGCCAACAGATTACACAACAGAGCTTTGTTCTACACATACGAGCCCACTTAAGGCTATGGGAACCATTTATCAGACCCAATCTCAAGGCTATGAGAATAGTGCTTATCAGGCCCATTCTCAAGGTTATGGGAAACTGCTTCCTGTAGTTGCCCATACATCTGGGTGAGGAAGCCAGACTACTTCTGTTTACTCTACAGTTACACTTCATGTTGTTCAAAATGTTCTTAAACTCTCCTCATTTTTTAAAATTCTTTTTTTTATGTTGCTCTGCCTGGGTGTTTTTTCTACTTTGCCTTCCAAATCACTGATCTGATCCTCTGCTTCATCTAATGTACAGTTAATTCACTCTAGTGTATTATTTATTTCAGATATTGGATTCTTTATTTCTAACTGGTCTTTTTATGTTTTTTTTTCATGCTATTGAGTATCCTTATAATCATTATTCTAAATTATCTGATAAATTGCTTGCCTCCCCTTTTATCTAGTTCTTCCTCTGGAGAATTCTCTTATTCTTTCATTTGGGGTCTGTTTTTTTGTCTTCCCATTATGGCTGTCTGTTTATATTTGTTTCTATGTATTAAACAACTCTGCAGAGCCTCTGGTACAAACCTTTGTTAGATGCTGCTTGTGACTGGCCCTGGGCAACCTGTTTTGAGTAATCAGCAATTCTAAGTGCGTGCCTCCCTGTGCTGAGCCTGTCTGTGTGAAGGAAGAACCAGGCTGTGCACCAAGGCTCGCTTTTACCAGCACCAGGCCTGAGGAATGTTCAGCTAAAGTCTCAGAGCTCCAAGAGATCTGCCTTAGTTGTTAAACTTAGTCAGTGATGTACCTTCAGGTTGCACTCAGCAGCCCAACTTAAGCTCCACATTGGCCCTTTAAGAGTCTCTATGCATCTCGAAAAAGCATTTGATAAGGTACAGCATCCATTTATGATAAAAACACTCAGCAAAGTGGGAATAGAGGGAACATTTCTCAACATAATAAAGGCCATATATGAGAGACCTACAGTGAGCATCATACTCAATGGACAAAAACTAAAATCTTTTCCACTAAGAACAGGAACAAGACAAGGCTGTCCACTTTCACCACTTTTAT
>PVIA01012491.1:0-37515 GCA_004024845.1 Tonatia bakeri | reverse complement strand
CTGCCCAGCCACCTGTCCGAGAAGAAGAGGTCCACTTGCCATGGGCACTCACCGTGGGCACCCACTACCAGCAGCCCTCAGTCCGAGTGCAGATGTGTGAGAGAAACTCAAGAGGGCGCCCTGCACATAGATCCTGTGGGCACTCCTGTGTGGGAGTGCATAAAGGCGCCCTGTGTGAAAAGGGTGTGCTCTGTTGAGAGTGTGAATGTTTTTGTGACTGCTTATATTATGAAACCTAAACATAACAGCCTCTGACCTTTTGGTCGTGCCATCCCTCTGAGGGGCCTGTGTATGCTCCTGGTCCCCCCAGTCAACACCCACACAGACGGCAGGCTGCCAACCATCCCTCAAGCCTCTCATCTCTCCAAAATCCTTTCCTGACAGCCCTGTTCACAAGCCCAGCCAAATGGTCCTTTTATTCTGGGCTGCATACCAGAGCCTGGGGGGTGGGGTTGGCCGCTGCTCAGAGTGGGCCATGCTGCCGCCCAGAGAGGGAGACGTGCGGACGTGGCCCCACGTGGAGTGGGCCAGGCGCTCTCGATCTCTCCCTGGGTCCCCTTCCCAGGCTCAGAGTGTGCGTGTCTGTGTGCGTGCAGGCACGTCTGCGGTGTGGAAGGAGGCTCTCCCTGGTCCCAGGCTCAGCCCTTTCGTGGTCTCCTTCACCAGCACAGGGCAGGGGTGGGAGGGGCCTGCAGGGGCCGGGAGGACCGGTGGGCGTGGTCTCTAACTACCGCCTGCGGTGGCCCTGCTCTGCGCACGTGTGGGTGTGAGTGAGGAGCCCCTGACTCACTGTGTTAGTAACCGTGTCTGGGTACGTCCTTGGCACCCTAGGAGTTGTTTTTGTGTTCCGTGTGGCTGTTGACATGACCTGTCGGTTCCCAGGGGGCGTGGAGGCCGTACTGTTCTGCCCCACACCTGCCTCCTCCCTCCCCTAGACTTCCCTGGACTCCAGACTTTGCCCATTAGGTCTGGCTGCTGCCCTTCTGACACAAACCCTGTGTGTTTACGTGGGACTGTCGACATGCCCTGTGTCGGTGGCTGTCATCTGTCAGACACCAGCCCCCAAGTGCATCATCATCCTCTGTGACCCTGGATGCAGGTGTGCTTTGGGGTGCCTACGAGCCCCTCTACTGAGTGTGCTAGATGTGGTGACATTCCCGTGTGTGCCTGATGCCTGTGATGGGTGACTGTGGCTTTGAAGTGCGTTGAACATGCATGTGTGAGTGTGTGTAGAAGTGGGGAGGGAGTGTGTCAGCGTTCCTGCCTGCAGTGTTGGTGGTGGAGGTGGATTGTGAGCCTGAGGAGCCTGGGCTGCTCCCTGTGGCCTGGCGAGGCCCCTTCCACTTCAGCTGTGTAAACAAAGCCCCTGCCTTCCTTTCTGAGGCCCCTTCAGGGTTGTCTTCTCCTCACCTCCCCCGCCCCCCCACCAGCAGTGAGTTTGATTGACTGCCTGGGGTTGGAAGGTTGTGAGGTTATGTGACTGGGTGTGAATTGAAGTGTGCCTCCGGCCAACACCAGTCTCTCAGGGGCCAGTTGGGGGACCCCAGGCCACTTAAGCAGAGCTCTCCCAGGTCCCTGGGCGGGTTCATCCACCCTTTTATAGCCAGGCTTGGCAACAGCCCTGTAATTAGCCTGGGCCAGACGCTGCGGTAAAAGCCAAGAATTTGGTGCTGATCCTTTGCGGGAGGGGCACTCCCTGCACCCCCCGCCCCACCCAAGTCAGAGGCCAGACTGCCCCGAATCAGATCCCAGGCCAGGAGAACCCCGGGTTCTGCCTAAAGGTGCTTTTCCAGCTGCAGGCCCAAAGTGTCTCTGGGGGGCCTGGCCCCAGCACCCCTGGACTATTCCCTGAGTCAGCACCACACTCCCCGGTCTGTCATCCAGGGCCCAGGCTGTGTGTCCTCACCACTCCCACCTGTCCTTCATGCCAGCCTATGCCCCTATCAAGCTCATGTCCTTTATCCACACTTGTGTCCCTCCATCCCAGTCCATGTCTCTGGTCTTAGTTCATGTCCCTACATTCCAATCCCTGTCCCCTCCCAGCCACATCACCATCACATCCAGCCCATGCCCATGACCCCCCCAGGCCAGCCCAGGCCTCAAGTTCGCCAACTGGATAGAATAAGGAGGGCGAGGGAGAACATATAAGGCTTTGGAGCTGAGCAGCTCTAGGCTGGACAGGTGTGGACTGGGCCCAAGTCTACTCCCAACCCCTTAGTATCTAGAACAGAAGGGAGGGAGAGAAGGGGAAGGGGGAAGAAAAGTTCTGGGATGGAGGGTGGGCTGGGGCCTCCTCCACTGGACCTGAGAACAGGCTGAGTCCAGCACGTCCTCCAGCACCTGCCCCTGTAGGTGTTGAGATGAGAAACGTCCAAACCTGCAGAGAACTTTTACTGCGAGACCATGTTTATTAAAGCTGGTGACAGTGAGACACGTAAGGGCCTGCGACGGAAGCGGCCCCAGGAGAGAGTCTAAGCAGCGCTCTGCCTGGGCTCCCTACAAGCGTTAGAGGAAAGAAGTCAGCCAAGGCGGGGCTGCTTTAGCTCACTGGGAAGTCAGACAAGAGGGAACCTTGGAGACAGGGTCAGGGGGTTAGCCTGGAAGGAGTTACCGCTGCCCATTGCTCCCCTGGTTGCAAGTCTCATGAGGTCCCTTAGAGTTCAGGAGATGCCCGCTTGTGGGGGAAGTGAAAAGTCCAGGTACATTCCCGGGAGGGAGAGTGCTGTAAAGAATTTTCATAAGAGTTGTCACCCTGGCTGGTATGGCTCAGTGGATTGAGTACCAGCCTGCAAACTGAAAGGTCCCTGGTTTGATTCCCAGTCAGGGCACATGCCTGGGTTGCAGGCCAGGTCCCTGGTAGGGGGTGTGCAAGAGACAACCACACACTGATATTTCTCTCCTTCTCCCTCCCTCCCTCTCTCTAAAAATAAATAAAATCTTTTTACAAAATTATGAGCTTATGCCCCAGCTGGTGTAGCTCACTGGATTGAGTACCATCCTGCAAACCAGAGTCACCAGTTTGACTCCCAGTCAGGACACATGCCTGGGTTGAGGGCCAGGTCCCCAGTAGGGGGGCACATGAGAGGCAACCACACATGGATGTTTCTCTCCCTCTTTCTCCCTCCCTTCCCCTCTCTCTAAAAATAAATAAATAAAGTCTTTTTTTTTTTTAATTATGAGCTTATTTGAGGGTAGCAACTGTGTTCTCTGTAGCCCCAGTACACAGGTAGAGCCTGGCGCTCAGCAGGTACTTGGTAAGCGTGGACCGACTCCAAGAATGACTGGATGAATGAGCCGAGGTCTTGCCTTGGGGCAGGGAGCCTCAGACTGGCGCACTGCTGTCCTCGGTTTTTCCCCCACCTGCCCTCCCACCCCGACTCTTCCATGCTCTGCCAGTGGGACATCTAGTCACCCTTCGGGGGCAGCTGGCATTTCATTTCCCATGAGTGCAGAAGGGAGAAGACACAGTCCCTGCTGCCCGGGGAGTCCCACAGTGCTGCTGGCAAGAGCCACAGAGGCACCAGGAGGGACACTCACCCAGAATGCAGCCTACCCACACAATGCCAATTAGAGAGCCTGGCTGAGACGGAGTCCCAAGGGTGCACAGCTTGGCAATGAAAAAAAGACACCCCTCCCTGGGGCTGCTGGGCAAGCAAAGGCTGGGCAGATTTTGGTTCCCATCAGCACGCCCCACGAAGTGCCCACATGCACAGCCCTGACCTCATGCAGCCTGGGCAGGGCTACGGCTCCTCAGAAGAAGCCTGGACTTCTCCCCATTTTCCCTCCTGTCTTCTCACTGCCCCCTCACCCCCCATGGATGCAGGGTGCTGTAGTATGTGTGGCCCCAGCACCAGCGAACTCCCAGCTCTTTGGCCATAATATTTTAAACAAATAAAATAAAATTACAAAGTAAACTAATTTTATCGAAAGGGTTATTAAAACATTTACTTTTGTGGCATAATAATGTATACGTTATATATATGTGTGTGTGTGTATATATATATATATATATATATATATATATTTCAGAGAGAGGGGATGGGAGGGAGAAGAAGGGAGAGAAACATCCATGTGTGGTTGCCTCTTGCACACCTCCTACTGGGGACCTGGCCCACAACCCAGGCATGTGCCTGAATTGAACCAGTGACCCATTGGTTCGCAGGCCAGCACTCAATCCACTGAGCCACACAGCCGGGGCTGTATATGCTTTTTATTAACACAGTAAAAACAAGGAAGATCTAGTAACTACAGTCGTTTCAAAGTAGTGTTAAGAACAAACACTTTAAGATATCGCCAAAACCCATGATGCAGCCTGAAAACACCTGTGATTTCTGTCAGTCACGAAGTCACAGGCATGGGTACTATTGTGACTTGTTGCCCAAACACATATGAGAATGTTAAATTTCAGTTCAGGTGAGTAACAATAAAGATGAATTTTTTTCTGTCTAGGTTCCCAACTTGGAATGGGAAGAAAAGGAGGAAACCGTCACAGATGGAGCCTCACGCTCGCGCCACTCGACCCTTACACTAACCGAGAGAGAGAGAGAGAGAGAGAGAGAGAGAGAGAGAGAGGGAGAGAGAGAGAGAGAGGGAGGGAGAGAGAGAGAGAGACGCAGTGTAACCCAGACTTGCTGGCGAGACGCCTGAGGCTCGGAAGCTGGACGGGCTACCAGCGTCACCCAGGCCGGGCTGGGGAGCCCTGTTGCTCCCTCCACACCAAGCTGCAGAGCTGCCTCCTGAAGGCGGGCACGTTACAGAACAGGGTGTTCATTTGTCCCCTTGGCCCTAGAACCCCTCCCCCACACAGGCCCTCTGACTTGGGGGGTCAAACTAGTGTACGGAAGGGGGATCACACACACGCAGGTATTTTTATCTCCAGTTTATTTTATTTTTTTTTAGACTAAGAGCAGAGTATGAAAGTCACAGCCAAAGCACTTGAAAAAGGCCCAGGAGGATGGGTGGGGACCACAGAGGGTGAGCGGGAAGGTCCTGGGAGCTGGGTCCTGGCTCAGGGCTGGAGGGGAGGGGTGTTGTTGTCTCACGGTCTCCAAAAGTGTCTGTGCGTTGCATAGGTCTTGTCTTCACAGAAGACAAAAGAGGGATCAGGGGGCCCCCAGTGGGGGGCCTAGCCTGGTGGGGAAGGGGTCTGAAGTTGGAAAGGGAAGTCAGGGAAGGTCAGGGAAGGTCAGGGCGGTAAGGAGGGGGAGGGGCTCTGTCCATCTGTACATTATATATAGAGATATAGAGTCTGTACATGCCTGCCTGGCACCCCAATGCCCACCCCTGTCACCCTTTTCCACTGCCCCCCCAGGGGTGTCTAACTTGTAAACTTGGATTCAATCCAAACCACAATCCTGGGAGTGGGGTTGGGGGAAGGAGGACGTGCTTATTGCTGTAAACAGGGGAAGGGGTAGCAGGTGATGCCATCCCTCACCCATCTAGTCCCCTCCCCATGTTCTGCCCCTGGAAGAGAGGGATGGGGTGTCTCCCACGCTTCGGTTTGCTCTCTGGGGCATATCTGTTTCTCTGGGGGGACAAAAGAGGAGGGCACCAGGGGACAGAGAAAGGTACCCGGGGGCAGGGAGTCCTGAGCACTGCCTTTTATGGGCCCCCAGTTTGGTACCAAACATTACCGGAACCTCAAGGCCACTGGGACCCGTGGCTGTCCCTGTGCCTGGTCCAGTACAGTGCCCTACATAGAGGGAGGGGGCAGAAGGGCGGACACGGATGTATGGTGCAGACCCCGCTTCCAGCCATCAGAGGAAGGGTCTAGGCTGCTGGGCTAGGCTTTCCATGGAGAGGCCAAAGTCTCCCTAGTGGGGCCCAGTCCTGTCCATCTCTCCCCCCAGTCAAGGGAGGGAACAGAGCTAGGAGGCCAGGAGTGTCATAAGAAAGAAGGCGATGCCCACCGCCAGGGGCAGGTGTTCCCGCTTAGGGCTGGTCCCGCTGATGCTCTTCTCAAGCTTGGGCACCTGGGGGTTCTCTCCCGCAAAGTCTTCTGTGGATAGATGAAGAGACCAACCGGTGAGGCCTGGGCTGCGCGCCGCGGCGGGGGGCACGCGGCGGCAGCAACAGCAGCAGCAGCAGCAGCAGCAGTAGCAAGGGAGCTGGGGACGTGACCACCCATGTGGGTAGGAGAGATCGGTGTACCCAGGGGAAAGGCATGCAAGGTGAGCAGGCACCGGGGAGGGGACTGCGGTTTCAGCAGTGGCCACCAGAGGGCGCTGCGCACTCACCCAGTACGTTGATCTTCACATTGGGGCCCATGGTGAACTGGGGGAGAGTGGGGACCGGCTTCTCCCCGGAGTGCGATGCTGCGGGGTGAGGTGCGGGTGGGGAGAGAGGAGGGGAGAGTCAGGGCCAGGATCCCCTCCCCCTGCTACAGCTGGGGAGCGAGTCCTCCTCTCCTGTGCCCTCCGCCCTCATCCCCGGGAAGCCAGGGGAGCCCCAAAGCAGGGGAGCCAAGTATGAGGTCTCAGCTGAGAGCCGGTTATACTCACTGGAGGCGCAGCAGACGAACACCTTCATCCTCAGACACTTCCAGTGCAGGTTGTGGGTGGGCGTGGCTGGGGAGGAGACAGGGCCTGAGTGGCTCTCTCAGGGTTTGCACCCCTGGTCCTCATTCAAAAACTCTCCTCACCCACCCGCTCCTACTGCCCCCTCCTGGGCAGTCTCCTTCGGTAGCTCCCCAACTTTGGAACACTGGTCACGAGGTTCTGCCATCAGCCCCCGAAGCCCCTTCGCTCCCAGACCTCAAGAAACCCGGTCCCCTGAGGTCCCGCAGAAAGTGACTGCGACCCGAACTTAGGACTGTCACCAAACACCTCTCTCAGCCTCGCGACCCTGCCTGAGCTGAAATCCCGAGGTCCTCAGTGCCCACTCTGGTATGGAATATCACTGCAGTTGAGACCTGGTGACTGCCTGTCCGCCCGCCCTCGGACCCTGGGGACCCCACCCCCTGGCTGTCACTCACAGATGTAGTAGTACTCGTGGCCGGCGTGAAACTCGTAGCCCAGGGAGAAGGCGCTGTAGCGCTGGAACTTTTCCGAGAACTTGATGGGGCTGTGGGGCGCGTGCGGTCGGTTGCACTCCCAGCGCTTGAAGCCCTGGCTGGCGTTGCAGGCGTGGTAGCCGGCCCGGCTCACCATGTACAGAACGTACTGCTCCGCCCCGCCGCCGGGCCCCGAACTGTTGTAGTGCGGGCAGTAAATATCCAGATAGTCGTTCACGTTCACCTGCACCGTGTAGCCCTCTCGCCGCAGGCTGCGGGGATGAAGAGCGGGTCACAGAGAAGCCCCCACGCCAACCGGCTCTCCATCTCGCCGCTCTGCACACCTTCCCCAGGGTCCTCGAGCTTCCCGGCTCTTCCGAGCATCCTCTCTCCTCCGTGCCTGTCAGACCCCAGGACCCTAGTGCTGCCCAGTCCCTGAGCTAGACTTCCGGAGAGTTCCACGTTCTGTGCTCCCAGCGGCCACCAGAGGGCAGCAAAGGCGCAGGGAAGCCCGGCCGGCCCCCAAGGAAAAGAGGCGGGGAGAAAGGTGGAGGGATGTAGAGATCGCACGCTTTGGTTACCACAGAAACGGCGCAGGCCTCTGCGACTCCCAGACCCAGGCCCGGATTTCCTCCGTCCATCCCCCATAATTCACCAGTGGGGCGGGCGGATTGTGGCAGGGAAGGAAGGAGTGAAAGTGGATGGGATCACTTAGGATAGATAAGTGCCCTCCATAGCCTCTCCCTGCACGCTTTCCTGTGGTTGCCAGTCCAACCCCGAGTACAGTCCGACAGGACCTGCCCTCAACAAGCATGTATGGGGGCTTCATGCGCATACATGCATAGTTATAGGGCACACACACAAATATGTCCACTACCCACTCATAGAGGGCAGACACACAGAAACGTCCAGTTGTACATGTGCTGGACTTGCAAGCCAGTGTCCCCTGACTCCTGCAATCTCAAGCTTCCTCTCTGCTCCCCTGCACCCTCCCACCCACCCCAGACACTGGCACATGCTCCCTCTACAGAATCGCTGGTCTCTGTATCGTGAGTCCCACTGACCTCCACGCTGAGGTTTGGGCAATTAGGTCCCCAATGTGACGCACCATATCAGAGGGACTCACTGTCAAGGCTCCTTATGGCCAATCAGCCAACACTTCTGCACCTGTGCATCTCCCTCCTCAGACTGGGTGCCACTGCCCCTCAATGATGCTAGGAAGAGCAGTGGGCATAGTGCCCAGACAAGATGGCTGTGCCTCTTGGTTCCCTGAATCTGCTATGGGACAGAGAAGTAGATGCTGGGTCTCTTGTAATCCCCACCTTACTAGTCATCACCAAAGTGCAGTGATGGTGGTACCACTGTCCAGGGTGGTACCGAATGATATGGGGATGAGAGGAACATCTGAATGGAGAAGGAAGCTCAGAGAGCGAGGTGGGAGTTTCTCATTTCCTTCAGTTAGGAATGCACAGTTCTTGGCAGTGAGAGAAAGAGGGGTGGACACAGGAAAGCATGGGACACTTGGCAAGATGTCAAACAACTGGGGTCCCTGAGAACTCCCCGAGGGGAGGAGCTGGCTCCCCATTGCCACCAGGCATCTGCCAGTGCCACAAACAGTAACTAGATCTACAGGAAAAGTAGTTTAGAGGCCTCTGCCTGGGGTGGGGCCTTGAGGGTCCCTCCTCACCTCCCCCTATTTCTTTGGCCTTGCCTGTGCCGCCCTTTCCCCGAACTTTCCCTTCCGAGCCTGGCTGCAAGGCAGAGGAGACAGCACTGGTGCTCTGGCACCTCGGTAGGAATGGGCACAGCTCTCTTGAGTCATCAGGAATGCTACCAGCCCCACTCGGTTCCCACGGGAGTGATGGGTCATTCAGGCCCCTCCCTGGCTCCGGCACTCAGGTGGGCAGGAGTCTCAGCCTGGGGCACTGGGAGCAGGAAAACGGGTTAGACCGGGACTAACCCCAGGTGCCACCCCAGGTTTGCCTTTCTATCCCCAACCCCAAAGTTTACTGTTCGTCCCCCACAGGGTTTGAGAAGAGGCCACCAGCAGTAGGGGGCCAGACCTGGAACAGCTGCATGGCCACACTGGGGCCTCTGTCCTTGAGCAGCACCCAGGTTCGCAGCCCTGCTCTGAAGGGGCCCCTCCCTGGGGGCGCTGCCCAGCTCCTCTTACAACACATCTGGTACCAGCAGGGAGTAAGCCAAAGCCAGAGCTATTCCTACAGGTAACTCAGTTCCCCCAACGGGTGCAGACTAGCCTTACATAAAGGTTGCTGTGTGACCGCAAGTGAAGAGAAGCCATCTCTTACTATCCTGGGGCTGGGTGGCAGGAAGAGCCCCTGAAATACCCTCAAAGCTGGGCACATGGGAGAAAAAGTCCTGCCCGTGGAGTGAAGAGCTGCGCCCAGCTGGGATCTGGTGGACGGGGTGCCAGGAATCCCCAGCCACACTGCCAGAATCCCGAGGTGTGTGCTCGGCTTGGGCACTTTCATTAAACCTGTCATCCTTCCGGTCTTGACAGCGAAGAGGGAGGTGACGCTAGGCCGGGAAGCTCACTGCTAACCCCTCCTCCAGGGCCGCACCGCCCCACCTTAAAGCCACACCCTCAGCAGCGGGTAGAGTGAGCTGCGATCTGGGGACTAGGTGGTACCTGCCCCTTCGAACAGTTCTCTATTCCTCCTCACATCATCCTCACTACCCTCGCACCTCTCTCAAAGAAAGGCGCGTGCCAACCCACGCCACCTGTGGGGGGTGGCCCCTCACTGTTACTTCGTCTCTCCGGGCTCCCACCGCCTGCGCCTCCGGTGTGCGTTCCCACCCCTATCTTCCACTCCTTCGTGCTCTGTCTGCCGGAGCCTGGTGGGTGGGCGGCAGGGATAGCGGGAAGACGCAAACCTGTCCGCCCCCATCCCGGGGCAAGCAGGAGCAGGTAAACAGGGTGTCTGAACGACTAGGGAGTAGGGAGAGAATCCTAAAGGGCCCTGGTTTTGTGAAATCCCTGCCACCACCCCTAGAACTGGAAATTCAGAGCTAAGGAAGTGGAGGAGGGATGTGAAGACACCGGCCCGATCTCCTCCCCTATAGCGCGCGCTCCCGAGGCCGCTCGCTCCTGCAGGCGAGGCTCGACCACGTGTGCAAGGCGTGGGGTCCCCCGCTCCGGGCTGGGGGTGGGTGGGTGGCGGGAATGCTCACTGAGGGGCTAGTGCACACCGACACCCCCGCACCCCTCCAGCTCGCCCGGCCTCGGCATTCCGCCCCGACAGTCCGGCAGTACCGGGAACTGGGCCCCAAGCTTCACTTGCTGGCGTCGGGTGGGAGAGAATTAGCGCACCCCACATCCCGCCCCTCCTCCCTGCGACAGCAGCGGCGGCGAAGGTTTATTGATCTGCAGCGGCGGAGAAGCGCGAGAGCCCCGCCGAAAGCGAGACACACAGAAACCGAGTGAGAGCGAGACTCACGCCGAGAGGGGAGACGAGCAGAGCCCGGATCCACTGAGATGCCTGGGAGAGGGAGTGAGGCCCCGAGAAAGAGAGGGACCCAGAAGCCGAGACGAAAAGGGAAGGGAGTGAAAGCCGAGAGACTTGGAGAAAGGGAGAGACGAAGAGGCCGGCCCAGAGAGGCACACGCAGGAGAGACGGCGGGGCGCGAGGAGATGGCCAGGGGCGAGGATGGGGCGCGAGGTCTACTTGGTGACAAGGAGAAAAGGGAGAGAGACCAACGTGCACGTAGTAGAGGTTCAATAAACATTTGTTAATGAATGTATGAGTGGAAAACAGCTCAGAACGGAAACGTTGCAGAGATAAAGAGACTGGGAGGGGGACAGCTAGAGAAAGGTGTTTCCAAGGCTCCTGGAGTCGGGTGGACACCAGCACCCCCGCTCAGGGCGGCCAGGAAGCCAAGCACTGGCCGGGCGCACAAGTCTGGCCCTCGGCCTCCCGCTCCCACTTACATTCCCGGCTCCGGAGACCTGAGCCCCCCGCCCCACACGCTAATGCTTCTTTCCAGAACAGCCCTCCCAGCCCCAGTTTCTGGACTAGGCTGGGAGCAGGTCTCGCCTATTCCAGGGGACCAGACAGAGGGGCTGAGTGGGGGCAGAGGGCGAGATCCCAACCTCCAGGAGGGCACGGCCCCAGGTCTGTCAAAGGCCGCCGCACGTGTCCCACCGGCACCCTCCCACGTGACCCCAAGAGGAGGGGTCCCAAGACCCTCTCCACGTGACCCCAAGGGGCAGAGACCCTCCGCACGTGACTGGGGGTGGGAGCCAGTAGCCCAGCTCACGTGACTGGGGAAAGGGGCGCGGGAGCCTGTGGCTCGGCCCGGCCCCGCCCCCAGCTCCCTGGCCCTCTCCACTCCCGGCTACGGAGCACGTCGCTCTCACGATTTATGGGGCCGCGGCTGCCGCAGTGAGGGAGCCGGGGAGCCCGGGCGCAGCGGCAACAAAGGCCGAGGATGCGAGGCGGGGGCGGCGGCGGCCTCCCGGCCCGGTGCGCACCCCCTCCCACCTCTTGCCGGTCCAGACTAGAGGGGAGCGGGAAAGACTGAAAGGAGGCTTTCCCCACTCCTCCCTGGGCTTTCACCTGCGCCCAGGTGTATGCGGGGGAAGGGAACCTGATCAACAACATCCCCCCACCCCCACCCCTCCAGCCATTCCCGCTTCCCTCTGGCTCCGGCTTCCACTGAGAACCCCGGGGTGCCCCAAGGGTGGTAGGGCACCCTGGCCCCTCACCTGCGCGCTCTCCCATCCCGGTCAGACTCTAGCGGGGCAGGGGGCGGGCGTGTGAGTCTGGGGGAGGGAGCAAGCCAGAGAGAGCTAGGGAGTCAGTCCCTAGCACCCCCGGAGTTCTCCGAGTCCCACTCCGGGAAGGAGGGGCCGCATCCCCACCCAGAGGTTTCCATGGGAAGCGAGAGGGGGGCGTCGTTGGCTCTTCCCCACCCCCAGTCTGACACTCTGGGCGCGAGGAGGGAGAGAGGGGGAGGCGCAGAGCCCCAAACAACAAAGAGCTGAGCGGCGAGCGGCAGCCCCTCCCCCGGGAGGTTGGGGGTCGCAGCCGCCGGGCCTCCCGAGCCCCTCCCCTGGGGCCTCGCCATTGCTCCCGAATCGCCTCCCGGGTGGGGAGCCAGAGGCAGTGCAGTCGCCGCCGCCTTGGCAGGTGTGACAGTGACCCCCGCATCCCCAGGGATCCCCCCCAACACACAGACACACACACAGACGGCCGGGGTGATCCACGCAGCGGCTCGCCCGGGAGGAGAAGACAAGGGCAGCAAGGACTGAGCAGAATGAGAACCTGGCCCTGCAGCCGGCACCCAGCCGCCGCGCTACACGCCCGGGAAACCACAGGGCCGCCCTGACACCCGCCCAGACCGCGGCGGCGCCGGCAGCTACCGAGCCCAGACGCGGCAGGCCACGCGGACAACGACCGCAGCCCCCTCTCCGACCCGTCCCCGCTCCCATTCTCAGACGATCGCCAACGCAGACACACAAATCACACACCCAGACAAACACGCGCACTGACAGCCGCGCACGCCCGCTCACACTTGGAGCTACACACCGTCCCCAGCCCGGCTGTGCGCGCGCCTGTGTGACAAGCCGACATCTCGCAGCTCCCTTCCCTTGCACAGTGCCCCGCGTCCCCGCTGTCACCAAGCAGCACCCTCAGGCCCCCCCCCGACGCGGCGGCCCGGCTCCGGCTCACCCCGGCCGGGCTCGACCGCACAGCCAGGGCAACACCTTCGCCTTCGTTCTGAGGAGGTGCTCAGTGGGACTCCCCGCCTCAGCTCTGAGCCCCACTTTTAAAAATGTATGTGTTGATTTGAGAGAGAGAGAGAGATTTGTTCCATTTATTTATATATTCGCTGGTTGCTTCTTGTCTGTGCCCTGACCAGGGATCGAACCCCCAACCTTGGGGTATGGGAATGACGCTCTAACCAACTGAGCTACCCAGCCAGGGCCAGACCTGCTTTCAAAAGCAGGAGTCCAAGACAGCCTCTTGAAACCCTCACCACTGAAAACAGGTCATCCCTGCCCCCTCTCCCCGAGTACGGGCGGCCTACCCCTAGCACACGGGTGCTCCCGAACCCCAGCCCGCCGAAGCGGGTGAAGATGGGGGCACTGTGCAATGAGGGTACGCAGTGTGGAGAAAAGCCAAGGTGAGGTGGTGGTGGTGGTGGGGTCCCTGAGCAGCCTCCTCCGAACGGCCAAGGCCTCCTTACTATACCTCAACAGCCTCTTTCAGACACCCCCCACCCCAGTTTCATAGACGCCTATGGAGTGTCCCCCTCTCCCTTGCCTCCCAGCACCCAGCTGTGCTCTCTTTCAGGACTCCCATCCCAGGTTCCCCCAGGACTTCCTGGGCCCACCAGCTCCCCCTTCACTGACGCGGGATGCGCGAGCTCCCTGGGCGCCCCCGACTCACTGCTGGTTGGAGCTGTTCCAGTACACCGTGTGCCGGTTTCCCAGAGCCCCCCCGGGCCCCTGGGCCAGCAGCGGCAGCAGCGGCACCGGCACGAGCAGCAGCAGCAGCAGCAGCAGCGGAGCCGCCGCCATCCCCGGAGGAGCCGCCGCCGCCGCCGCCGCCGCCGCCCCCCGACTGAGCCCCGAGCTCCCCGGCTTCTCGCTTCCCAGCTCCCTGCTGCCTCCGTCGCCAGCCCCCGAGCCTTCGGCCACGCCCCCAGCCCTTCCCTCCGCCCTCCCGGGCGCGCTCCCGAAGCCCCGCCCTTAGCGCGCTCCCGCTAGGCCCCGCCCCGCTTGGGCTTGGAGCGCGCGGCCCGTGGGAGGTTGGGGCTGTGCTACCGGCTCCTGAACAACTCGAGCCCTGCGGGCCTCTCCCTCTTCTGTTTAATTTACCACCCGGGTCCTGGCCTTTCTGCTACCCAGTCTGGAGTTTCCAGGAGGATTAGGGAGGCCAAGACAGGGATCTCGAACTCCAATGAGCAGACTCATTTCTGGGATGGAGTGGATACTTGAAAAGAAGCTGGGACTCCAGGACCTCTTTTTTTTTTTTTTTTAAGATTTACTTATTTATTTATTTTTAGAGAGGGAAGGGAGGGAGAAAGAGAGAGAGAAATATCAATGTGTGGTTGCCTCTTATGTGGCATCTGGCCCGTAACCCAGGCACGTGCCCTGACTGGGAATCAAACTGGCGACACTTTGGTTCACAGCCCACGCTCAATCCACTGAGCTATGCCAGCCAAGGCACTCCAGGACCTCTTGATCAGTAGAACTAGACCCCACTCCTTTTTGAACTGTAGGGTACTCTGCTCCCTCCATGCCCCTCTTCCCATGTGAATGAAGAGTCAGGAGGGTATAGAGGGTGTGGAGAAGCCCTCAGCCGGCACCAAGACCTGACAGCTGTTAACCGGAAGCCCCCACCTGAGTATGAGTCTTATTTTTCTGGGAGGCGCGGTAGAGGAGCCCAGCCCCCAGCAACGTCAATATAGAGTACTGGAAGGGACTTCGGCAGTTCAGGGCCCAAGGGGGAGGAGGGACTAGACGTTCCTGGGACTCCTGCAAAGATTCCTCACTCACACCGTAGCAGGGCCCCCTCCCAGTGCAGCCATGGCACCCCCAGGCATCTTCACCCCACTGTCATCAGCACTGAGGAGAGGGCAGAGGGGCAGATCGCCCTGTGTTCCAGCCCTCACCACAGTCATTGCCCTCACAGTGACACCCAAGCACAGACGCTGCGTGCGCGCGCGCACACACACACACACACACACACACACTGAGGAGAGAAGGCAGACACCCAGAGGCTGCCAACAACATGGAGACACAGATACCCCTTTGCGCACGCGCACAGACAGATACAGGTAAAGGTAATATCGGACAACTAGAGAGCTATAGAAACATGGGCATTTAGATGCAGGGAGACACATGCACACAGGACTCACACACAGACCCACACGCACCCTCTGGCACACACACACCTCTGTGCTCTCCTTTCTCTTCCTAGGAAGTGGAAGTTGAGGGAAAAGATCTAGAATTCAGACCTAAGGTGTGTTCAGACTCCCATAGAGGCTAAGATTGAATGAGCAGGAGGACGAGGCCTCAGACCAGGTTCCCAGGACTCAGGCCGACTACCTGTGCCCATGGAGACAAGCATGATGGTTTTTCTTTTTTACTGAAGGGGAGAGAATATGCGGGCATTTTACAGGATACCCTCTCACCCTTGACAGGACAGGAGTCCTGACCACCAGTCTACCTCAGCTGCCGGCTTTGGGGGAGGGGCAGTGTCGTCCCAGAGCAGGCCCTGTGTCTAGCTGCTGTCAGGCAAGAGCAGGCTCTGTCCTCCCAAGAGATACCCTCTCCCTTCCCGGGAGCCAGAAGATAAATTAGGCCCCTTGGGGTGGGAAGGGGGACTTTACAAACAGCTCTCACTCTCCCAAGACTCCCCATTCCCAGAGAGATTTGTTTCACCCAAGTGATGCTAACCTGCCTACTGCAGGTGCCACAAATCCCAGCCACCTCCCCGCCGCCCACATGCCCTGCTCCGCACAGGGAGGCTTCTCTCTGCGGGACTCACAGTTGGCAGAGAGGCTGTCCATATTCAGGGAGTGAGAGTTTGCTCGTTTAGGACTTCAGATTGTATCCCTGTTTGTAGAACCTGGATCCCATTCATGGATGTGGGTCCTTTTCTACAGGGCCCAGACCCTCCTCTTCAGAAACTAGCGCTCTCACACCTACCCTCCAATGATAACTGAGACTTTCTCTGTAGAATCTGGAGCCCTCTTAATAGCATTTAAGCAGCTCTTTCTATGGTGTCTAAGCCTCCGGGTTTACATATAACTCTCTCAAGGACCTAGGCCTCTGTCTATAGGATCTGGTTCTTTGTCTATCTGCACCTTTATCCAAATCAGCTGGCTGATTTGGTCTTTTGTGTAAATGAGAAAAGGGACCCAGTCCTCAGAGTGCATCTCTTGGCAAGTGGTGCCCATGTGCAAAAACAAAAGGCGCTACTTCCTTTAGCAGAAGGTGGCCCTGAGTCTCCCCATCTTAGTGAGGGAACTTGGGCTGATGTAAACTGTGACTCACCCCTGAAGGTGGATCCCTTGTGCTCTGTCCAAAATGTACAACTATATGTGTCAGTGCTGACTGTAGGACACGCACTTCCAGCTGTGATGCCTAGGCCTGTCTGTAGGCCTCTATTCATGGGACTTGGGTTTTTCCGGAGACTGGCTCTCTGTGTATAACCTCTGGGCCACTGTCTACGTGCCTGGGACCTGACCTGATGCAGGCCTCTTTCTGTGGCATCTGAGTCATGCAGGTATCCAGGCCCCCATCAATTGCGGTACCAGCTTCTGTTTATAACTGTGACTCAAGTCTTCCCTGACTGTGATCTGTCACAATGAGATGTATATTTTGCACTTGCAATACAGTAAACACACACACACACACACACACACACACATAAGCACACACACTCACATGTAACCGCAACAACAATTTTAATGAAACAATACCTTCACTACAGAGGATACACTTGGGTATTTTCCTCCTGTTCTATTCTTTAAAATATTTTAAAAATAAAAAGCCAGTTGAAATCCATAAAATTGATTTCTTGATTTCACTACCCCTAATGGGTAACAAGCTATAGTTTGAAACACTGGTGCTAAGGCCTGGGACTTGATCAACACCTCTCTATAGGGTGAGGGCCTCTGTTGAGCCTGGAGTTCTCTCCCGAGGCTGGTCCTCTCTCTCTAGGGTCGCAGGCCTTGTTCTCCTCTCCTGCAGGCCTTGCCTTCATTTCCCTTGGACCCTCAGGCTTGCCAGTACACCACTGCCTGCCATGTTCTCTCCAGGGGCACTGTGCTCAGACTCCTGGGAGCTCTCTGAGCATGATGCCTCACCCCTCTCCTCCTGGGGCCAAGGAAGCAGGGAGCTGAACAGCTCAGCGGCAGAAGGAGTACTCAGGCTGTGTGGCCCAAGGTGGCTTCCAGTGCATCGGGTGTCAACCAGAGAGCTGAGCTGTGTTCAGTAAATCATGGAGGCTAGGGCCTGGAGGAGGGGGAGGCCAGGAGGCAAGGTGGGGGGGGCACAAATAAACAATTCATTAAAAAAACAAACAAGGAGCGAGTGAGAGGGAGGATCAGACACTTGTGTGAGTGGGGAGAAGCAGCTGCCAGCCCCAGATATAAAATATTCACAGGTCCTGCACCTTGCATGAGGCCCACGTGTGCCCCAGAGCAGACAGGTGGTTGGTGTGGTCCGAATGTGGACACCTGGGTGCTAACAAGGGCAACGCACGAGTCCTCCGACTTCCCAGTGTGCGTGCCCACACGGCTCCATAGAGCTCTAATGTCCATGAGTTGACGAGGAACTACACACAGGACCGACAGCCAGGAGCACAGTGCTTGGGTGTGTGGTCCAGGACCAGGAAATGGGGCTAGGTAGGTGGGGTCGGGGTGTAATAACCTCTGACACTACTCATGCTGTGATCCCTCTAATGAGCCCGGCAACCTGAGAAGCCTGAATCTGGGAGGCATCTCCGGGGTGTTTCACCGGAGGCGTGTGTGACTCCTGAGTGCACTTCAAGGAGAGCTGAAAGGGGGGCAGTCTGGCTGAGCAGTTAACAGGATGAGCTTGGGTTTGAATTCCAGTTCTACCACTCACTGACTGCGCTAGTCACTTTACGGCTCTGAGACTGTGAAGTGGCTGGCGCTGATAGTGCCCTGCCTGGAGGAGCTGGCTGTCGTGGGGATTAAGAGCCCTGTCTGGGAAGCACTTAGCGCAGTATTAGGGCCTGTGGAGCATTTGATTGAGGGAGGCCCCTTGTCTTTATTATGAAGGGGTTATCTCCCGATGACTACCCAGCTGGACTAGCCCCTTTTCCCATTTGTTCTCCCCCATCTCCACGCTGCTCTAAGAGCTATCATAGTGGGAGGGGTATCATAGGGCTTGGGGAGTGGGCATGGGTGGGAAAAGATTAGAATCAGGGACAGGAAATGTTACAGCAAAAGAACAAAGTCCCCATCCTTGACAGTGTGGAAGGAGGGCTCCTTAACCTCAGAGCCTCTCCTTAACCCCTAAAATTCTACCTTAATCCAGACTCTTTTCTCTTTCCTGCCACCAAAATTTAGCTTTCTAATGAGTGGCTACAAGGAGACAGAGGGTGTTAAGGTAGAGGTCTCTGAGTATAGAGACCTTCACAATCTCCTTGCCCTCCTTACCGGCCCCCATGCCTATTCTCACTGCCAGGACTCTAGCCCCCATCCTTTGCCTATAGCAGCCAAGGGCGTCCCTGGCAAAGATGGCTATGTCTGGGCAAAACCCAGAGAAATGACACTGCAGAGTGGGTGGGGAGAATCCAGGCTGAAGAGAGCCAGAGAGGGCCTTCCAGTAGGCCCCAGCATTCCCTGGCCCTCTTATGTCCCCTGGAAAGGATCTGCTCCCTGCGGGAGAAAACAGCAGACAGGTCTGAGCTGGCCTGCTCCTCTGCAGACAGAAGAACAGGTTGGGGGAGGGGGCCTGAGCTCTTGGTGGGGAGTGGTGGCTGTAACCTCTGTGGCCCCTGGGGGAGCTAGGGGCAGAGGGACTGCAGCCTAGGCATTCCCTGCCATAGCCTGGGGCCCAGCCCTTAGCCTCCTCTGGCCATTCTGCTGCCACTTGGAGCCAGGGGTCTGGGTCCCCAGCTGTGAACATGGTGCCTGCCCACCTCTTCCCAAAGAGCCAGCATAGGTTCGCCACTTCCCCTCCCCTGGGCTGGGCAGGTTCAGGCTAATCTGCACAAGAGCTTCACTGCAAACATTGATCTGTAATAAAACCACCATGTGTGTTCAGGAGAAAGGATTCCAGACACAGAGAGACCCAGAGAACACAGACGCACTCACATATATGTTCACAGATGCAATCACACAGCTCTGGGAGGGCAGACACAGACACGAGACACCCTGATGACACAGCTAAGCACGGACTCACACTGAATCAGACCACATCCCCTCCCCCCCACAATCTTTGTCCTTCAAATCCCAAACCTTCCCTGACAGCCCCTTACCCTGTGTTCCCGTAGCACTTGTATGTAGCTTTATAATAGATTTGCACTTGACATTATAATTACTTCTTGGCCTGTTTGTCTTCTCAAGTAATCTGAGGATTTCTTTTCTTTTCTTTTTTTTTTTTTTGAGATTGTATTTATTTAGAGAGAGGGTAAGGGGAGTGGAGAAAGAGAGGGAGAGACACATCCATCGGCTGCCTCTTGAAAACCAAGCATGTGCCCTGACTGGGAATTGAACCTGCAACCTTTCAGTTTGCAGGCCACCGCTCAATCCGCTGAGCCATACTGGTCTGTGCTGAAGATTTCTTAGGGGAAGGGATCTTGTCTTATGCAAGTGTTATTCCCAGCATCTAGCATGTAGCTTGGTATTCAGTTAATAGGAGTAGGTGGGGTGCTTAATAAATAATTGTTGGATTGACAAACGAAAGAATAAATACGGTGGGGCCCCCTCCACAGAACCCCTCAGGAGCACACAGAGGACACCGAGCTCATGCTACTCGTGTCTCTGGCCCCACCTTCTGGTCTCATGGTCCTCCGGTTTTCCAGGCTCTCAGCCTCCTCAAAGGCCCTTCTTTCTCTCCACTCAGTGTGAGACCATGAGTCTGTGCTCCACCTGAGGACTGGCAGGGAAGGTAAGGGTTAATGACACCTCATTAAGGTTTAATTGGAGGAAGGAAGCTGCCCTGGCACCAGACCGGTGGGTAGGCCTGCCCCTGGCTGGAGGCAGGCATCTCCTGTTCCAGCACCCTGCCAGGTGTGCGCATGATTTGGCCCTGGAGATCCTCAGCCCAGCCGGGGGCACCTCCCCCCACCACTGGCTTTGCCAACTCAGTCTCTAGGCAGTACAGACCAGTCCTCCCCATCTGTCACCAAACATTCAGAGGGGAGGCCGACTTCTTGTCTGTTCTCCTTTAGCTAGGCGGTGCCCCCTCCCATTGCTGGAGACGCTGGAGGCTGGGAAGAGGGGCGGGATAAGGAACTGGATGACTGAGATTACTCTAAGGGATGGATTTGGGATATAGATAGCAACAGGGCTATAGAGCGACAGAGCTGGGGATGTGGAGATGTCTGCCCAATTTGACTTTAAATGAAGAGAATGCAAATGAGATGCAGACGGTATGCAGATGAACATGAGATCTCAGAATTAACATTCCTGGTGGCAGTAGCTCTGCACCCAGGACCCCAACACTGTTGCCAGTACTGCCCTCCTGACCTTCCTGGGTTGAGTGGCACTAATCATGACACTCAAAGTGAGAAAGATACCAGCTTAGGCCCTGGCCAGGTAGTTCAGTTGGTTAGAGCGTCCTCCCCATAAAACAAGGTTGTAGGTTAGATTTCTGGTCAGGGCACATACAAGAAGCAACCAATGAATGCACAACTAAGTGGAACAACAAATAGACATTTCTCTCTCCCTTTTTCTATCTCTCTAAAATCAATTTTTAAAAAAAGGATAAAGAAAGAAGCCTAAGAACTTGATCAGGCTAAGGCAGAACTTGGGAAGCTGAGAGCCACCCCAGCCTCCCAGCCCCTACTCCAGGCACCACCCAAGCTGGCTACTGAAGCTCAAACTCTCCAGGTTATGCCCGGACTCACCGTCAGTTGCTGTGGGGACCCCTCCCACGTCCAGACCAGAACCAATAGGCATTACCTCTGATGACCTCATGCCCCAGGCCCCCGAATTCTATTGGCTATTTGGAAGCCAGAGTGCCCTTCTTGAGCTGCATCACAGCTAGGGATCCCCCCTCCCCTCCCAAACGACCGCAGCCCCAGGTGGCCCACAGAAAGAAGGGCGTGCTGGGAGCTCACAATTTGCTGAATGAATGAATAAGGAAGGAATTTATAAAGGAGAAGAAAAAAGGGACGGGTCCCAATAACGCCAAAACTTCAGGGTTTAGCCTCTAGGGAAGGAGGGAGCTTTGCAATCCCGGAAAGTGTGGAACAGGATCCGGTAGCAAAGACTCGGGCTCTCAGGCTCTCGGAAAAAAACAGAGAGAATAAGGCAAAGACGAGGGGAGTTTTTGCATCTGTTTGGGAGACAAGGGCATGCCCAGCAAATTGAGGGCTCCACCCTCGGCCGCCTAGCGCCGCTGAGTTTAGGGGAGATCGGTGACGCCCCAAAACTTGCAGTCCTGCCCAAGCCTCCTGGAACGGTGCCCCGAAACACGCCCGGAGGGTTTCTCATGGATAGATAGGTAGGGCCCTGCACCGGAAGACCTCCCAGCGCCTTCAGCCCGCTTCTGCCCCAGGAGCAGACTTGGTTCTCGCTTCCATAGGGACATGTCCCGAGATTGAATCAGGGCAGAGGCTGAGAGGAAAGCGAGGGTAGGGAAGGCTGGCTGGGCTTGAGGCCTGCGGCCTACAGGCCTGAGTTTGCGACCGGCCACCGCCCCCGTCCCCGCCCCCTACAAATGCGCGGCTGCCTAGGTGTTCGCCCTAGCACTCACAGGCAGCTGAGCGGGCCGCGAGGGTGTGTGTCCGTCTGTGTCAAATGTGAGACCAAGAGCGAGGGCGTTTGTAGGAGTGCGGGCAAAGCCCACTGGGCCCGGGTCTCTTTCGCACAGGCGTTCTTATCTCGGCAGATCGGCGCGCCTGCCTGACTCTGGAGCTCGCTCGCTTGGCTGGGTCAGCCAAGAGGGTGTGTCTGGGACAGCTGCCCACAGTGAGACCTCCTACAGTTCTCAATGAGGGGCAGGGGCTACTAACCAGTTGCCCGCAGTCTGCCCCGCCTATGGTTCCACTGGAGACGGGTGGAGGTTAACAGTACAGTCGGATTCCATGGCGACATAATAGACATACCTCCTGGATGGCAGTAGAGCTAGAACTCGAACCCAGGACCAGAAGACCAAGCCCATATCTCGTTCTTCAGCTCAGATTCCACGCCCTCCGCATTCCAGTCCCTACCCTCTACCCATGCAGGGCCCTGACACATGCATACCTACGGATATGACATTTTCTGAAAGTGGCCTCATATGGGGGAGGGGTTGACTTGTGTCTGCTCCACCTGCGCCGCTGTCCTCCATCCAGGCTTCAGCCAGAGCAATGGAATTTACAGAGAGGGACCTGGCTTTGACCTAGGCGCGCAAGGGGTTGGGGGAGAGCTTAGAAATCCCCAGCATTTCAGTCTGTCAGTCTCCAGCCGCCGCCCCCCCCCCCGCCCCCGCCCCCCCGCGTGTTCACACGCTGCCTCTCACTGCCGCAGCCGCGGAGCTAATCAGCACAACATCCACCTATCGATCGCGGGCTCAGTGCCAGGCAGGCCGACGTTGTGCCTGTGGAGGCTGGGGCCCCCGGGGCAGTAAAGCACAGCTTCGGGGGAAGGGGAGCCCTCTCCTCCGGCTCCATGCAGGACATCATTTAGAAGGAAGGCCCAGTTGGGCTTGTTGGGGGGACCATAGCCACTTCTGCCACAGGTGGGAGAGACAGTGTAGGACTGAGAGCAAAGGGGGCCTTCCCTCCTTCCCCCACTCCCACCCTCTTGTAAAAGCAAAGAACAAAGAGGCCGCTGGGGATGGAGGCTTTGATCTGACCCCACCTTCCTGGTTCTAGGCCAGGCACCGCCCAGACTGCCCTTGGGAGGGGGAGAGACGCCCAGCTCTCAGGGACCCAGACACCCTGAAACCCAGGTGCTGTCTTTCTAGTAGCCTTGCCTGTGCTACCACAGTTTGGGCAGCGCCCCAGATGGGTGGGCTGTCAGGAGCATCCGCCCCCTCCTCAGCACAGGAAGCCAGCTAGGGAGGTGGGAGAAGGTGCCAAGCTCCACAGCTGCTGCTGGCACCCACCCCACACTGCCCAGAGGGGTGCCCACTGAGGCCTGGCATGGATGGCCTGGGCGCAGCTAGCATGGAGGTCAGGCCAAGTCAAGCTGAGAGCAGAGGCTGCAGGGAGTCCTGGTGTCAGGGGAGGAGCCAGAGGTCGAGGAGAGCAACAAAAAGGTGGGTGGTTTATTGAAGGTTTGGTCCAGACACTTATAAAAATACAAACTGATATGAAACTCAGCCTCATGGCAAGTCTGTCTTCACAGAAGACAAGTGAGTGACCCCCTGGGAGGGAAAGGTGCCGCCCCAGGGAGGGGGCCCACAGGGCACTGGGCACAGATGGCAGGCCTGGGCTGCTTCCTTGACCTGGTCCTGCAATCCACCTGTCCCAGGATTTGGGCCTTGGCCCCCAGCAGGCTCAAGGATTCCAGTCTTCCTGGGAGATGTGATAAGACCATCAAAGCAGCAGTTGGAAATTCTGCGTTTATCTTGCCTTGGCTTTAGACGCCCAGGGCTGTCGGCAGCTCCCCTGCAGTTCCTCTTCAGCCTGGGATGAGGGGGCCAGCACCCGCGAGGGTCGCCTCAGACCCTCTGACTTCCCCCACCGCTCCTCCATCTTGTCTGTCTGGCTTGGCACTCCCAGCTCAGGTGGCAGGGGCTCCTCCTCCAGGGTGTCTTGGGAGGGCTCTGGTTCCTGGGGTGGCAGGAAGGGTCCACTTGGCTCAGAGAACTCGCAGAAGACGAAGAATTGGAAGCAGCAGCAGCAGCAAGAGACAGAGGGGGCTGGGAGTGCCCCCGCCTTGCCACCCTGAAGTGCCACTCTCTCCGGGGCTCCCAACAGGATGGGCTGACTCAGACTCTGTGAGGACGAGGGGTAGCACCGATATGTCCTCCATCCCAGCAGCCTCCGCTTGCTCTGCCCGTTAGCTGGTCCAGCCTGTTCTCTAGGGTCTCTCAAATCAGCCACTCCCTTCCTGTAATCTACCCCCACGCCCTCTGTGAGCCCCAACTTCTAAGTTCCCCCCAAACTGCCAATGTACACCACCAGTTCAACAAAAGCTGTCAAGGTCCTTGACCCTGGAGATGCTGTTCTGTTGGCCCAGCACGACAGGCTTCCGTGTGAAGCTCCCACAGGCTCAATGGGGAGAAAAGAGGCCATAGCTTATAACCCTGCCAGGACCCCTCTGAGTCTGATGCTCCCGGATTCTCCCATGCCTTCCCTCAACCCCAAGAAGGACCCCTAGCCAGAAGGGGTGCTCCCTGTTCCCCAACCCACTTACTGCTCTCCTTGCAGCAGACAGACACCTGGAGCCTCAAGCACTGGCCAGGACTCCCGGGAGTTGGCACCGCTGCGTGGTGGGAGGAAAAAGTTAGCACGGGCTAGTTTGCAGATTCTGTTTCAGACCCTCCCAGCTTCTCTTCTCTCCAGTTCCTTAGAAAGCTTTTCCTTCTGTCTGGGCCCCATCCACGTGCCAGGGCCCATCCATGGCCCCCCCTCACGCCCTTCACCGCCTTTCCCATGTCCTCTTCCTCCGCCGCATAGACTCACTCTAGATGCCCCCTTCTTCAGTCCTGGACTCAGGACCCCTACAATCCCTCTCGCTGACCACAGCCCCTCCCCGCTCCCAGGTCTGGCCTTCATTCCCAGTCCCACCCTTCCCCCACACCTCAGGCTGGCTACCTGGACTGGTGGCAAAGCCAGGCACCCCATTCCTGTCCTCACCTCCCCCAACAGGCGACCAGTGTGCCCTTCCTCACTCACAGATGTAGTAGTAGGTCTCTCCAGGCAAAAATTCGAAGCCAAGGGAGAAGGGTGTGAAACGCTGAATCTTCTCTGAGAATTTAACAGGGCCAAAGGGAGCAAAGGGGAGGGAGCACTCCCAGCGCTTGAAGGCGCCCGCCCCCTGTGCCTGGCAGGCCTCATAGCCCGACCAGTCCACCATGTATAACGCAAATGTCTCAGGGCCCTCGGGGGGCCCTGGACCCTCATAGTGTGGGCAGAAGATGTCCAGGTAGTCGTTGAGGCCCAGCTCCACCACGGCGTCTCCTCGAAGCAGCCTGCAGGCACAAAGTAGGTGTGGGCTGAGGGGGGTCGTGGCAGGGCACACGTGAGGCACACGGGTCAGGGATGCTCCTTCCCAAGGGTCTCTGCCCACCTCTCCCGTGCCCTCTGGAGAGGGAACATCTCAGCAAGGCCTGAGGTCTTCAGACGGACATGCCAAAGGAGAGATCAGGAGACAGTGAGTGCCAGAGGGGAGGCCGGCAAGCAGGAGAGTGACCCATGCTCCTTCACCAGAGGAAAGTCCCCTTGCTCACTCTCAAGTCCTCCCGCCTCCCTCAAGCTGGAGGGAGACTGAGGGTCACCAGGAGAGAAGAGAGGGGGGCGGGGCTGAAGACAGAGTGCAAGAAATGGATGAGGCAACAGATCTGCAGGTTCAGCGAGGTTAAAGAATCACCCACAACCACATGGCTCAGACGTGAGAAGGCCTCTGTCCATGCCCTGCCTTTGCACTGGAGCTGCCGCCCTGCTCTGGCCCTAGTGCCCAACCGGGGCCTGGCACAGCACCTGCGCCAGCTAAATGTTAGGTGAATGGTGCTGCGAAGAAGCTGGGGCAGAGGTGAGGGACAGAGATGCAGGCCCATGGCCTAGTCATGGAGGCCGAGATGGAGACGGGACGGTAACCTCCTTGAAGATGCAGAGAGGGCGACTGCCCTTCAGACCTGAGTCCAACACTGAAGACTGTCAGTGAGGGAGTGGGTGGTGGGTGCTCCCCACCTTTTTTGCCCCAGAAGTGGAGGGGAGCCCCCTCTATATACCACCCAATCTTCAGCCTCCTCAGGATGCCCCTATGTCTTGGGACCTGCCTCAGGGAGCCAGGACAGGTGGGAAGGACTGGGGCAGATTGTCCCCCACAGCATAAAATACAGCGGGGACCACACTCACCCCTCCCCACACACTCACTCTCACACATACACAACCCAGCTTGACTTAGGAAAGGCCTCCAACTGTCCCTCAATGGGTGGTCCAAGGGGCACCAGTATCAGGAGTCCCGGTTAGCAATGCACATTCCCAGGCTCAGCTCAGACCTACTGGAACACAAGAAACCTTTGTATACTTTCTTCCACCGTGTCCTTAGTGCCTGGAAAAGTGTCTTGCACAAGGACAGGGCTCAATAAATATGTGTGGATCAAATGAATGAGCCGGAAACCTCGGAGCTGGGGGCTAGAAACCTGAATTTTTAACAAGTCCTCCAAGTGATTCAGAGGCACTGGTCTGGAACCGAGAGAGAGGAATTCTGAGTTAGAAGACAACAATGGCTCTTATCGTCCGGTATTGGTATTGTAATGACCTGCAAGCCGCCTAGTCTGCCCTCCCAGGGGGTCTCTGGGCTCCCACAGGGCAGAGTCTAGGTTTTCGGACCTCTGATCTCCAGCACCCTAGCACAGGTCCCGGTGGGTGCACAGCATGCTCTCTGAGTGAATAAATGCAGAGTCGGGTTGTCTCAAGTAGAAAATCAGAAAGGAAAACAGATGGAGACAGTAGAGAGAGGCAGGGGGAACTGGGGAGGGGGGTGGCAGCAGTTAGGGAGGTCAAAGACTTGGCCAAAGGTGACTGAGCTAGAAGGGCAGGGCCCAGACCAGAGACAAACAGAAGGAGATAATGACCGAGAGGAAACAGACATGCCAAAGGAGAGATCAGGAGACAGTGAGTGCCAGAGGGGAGGCCGGCAAGCAGGAGAGTGACCCATGCTCCTTCACCAGAGGAAAGTCCCCTTGCTCGCTCTCAAGTCCTCCCGCCTCCCTCAAGCTGGAGGGAGACTGAGGGTCACCAGGAGAGAAGAGAGGGGGGCGGGGCTCAGAGTGCGCAGGCCAAGGCCCCTCGGCTCCCGGCTCCAAGATGCTACCTACCATACTTGGGGCTGAGGTCCTCTGAGCGTCCCCCGACACGTGTGGGTTGGGGGGAGACCCGGGGCACGCCTCGCCCCTCCCCCCTCCCCGCCGACTCAAACAAAGGAGCCCTGGAGTGCAGCCGGCCGGGTGCCGGCAGCACCCAGCACAGAGAGAGAGTCACAGAGAGAGAGAGAGAGTTGGAGGGACGCGCGCCAAGCCCGGGGCTGCACAGGCCCCGCTGCCTGCTGGCCGGGTTCGGCCCGGCTACCTGGGGTTACTGGAGTTCCAGTAGAAGTCGTGACGGAGGCCAGAGCCCCCTTGCAGAGGGGAGCCGAGGAGCGCGACCCAGAGGACAGTCCGCAGCAGGGGCAGCAGCCGCATCGCCCCCGCGGTTCAATCTGGTCTGGTTCGGCCCGGCCCACTTCGCCGTGGTCTCGAGAAAGGTACAAAGTAGAGAAGAGGGAGTGCGGGGGAAGGGGGTGGGGTGTGGAAACTCATCGACCACGCCCCTGGATAACTTTTCGCCAATAGGAGCGCGTCTCCGCCTTTCCACTCCAGCGCCAACTCTCGTTAACCCTCTGTGAGCGGTTACCAGCGCCAGGTTAGCCAGGCTCCTACAGAGACTGGACAGGGTTGCGAGGGGCTGGGAGGGACGTCTTCCACTATCCATGATGGTTTTTAAAGAGGTTGTATCTTTAGGGTCTGCATGAGTACACTGTAGACGGTGTTATTAGAAATGTGGAAGATTTAAATAAGAGCACAGGCCCTTTGCCCAGAAAGAGTAAAGTGAGTCCTGGGCAAGGACCCACGAAGCTTGTCCAGCCACTAGCGCATCACCGTGTTTTTTTTTTTTTTTTTGCACCTCTAGAGACAGCGCTGGGGGAAGGGACAGACTGCCTCTTGGGGCACCCCTCCTCCCCACTTCCCCTTCCCCCACTGAGCCTGCAGTGGTGAGGTAGAAGCCCACCTTAGGGTTTGGCTCCTGTCCCTTTCCGCCCCACACCTCCATTCTGGGCTGGGGGCCCGCACAGCGCCAGTCCTGAAGACGAAGTAATGAGGTGGTTGCGGCTTGTACAAAGCACCTTTGTTCCCGAGCCCTCAGGTGGGGGCGGGGGAGGAGGCAGGTGCCTGGCCTTAGGATCGTGGGAGCTGCCGCCGGGCTCCGCCCCGGCTCTGAGGCTCTGAGAATACCAGCTAGATCCACTTTTCCCAGCCACCAGTCAGAGGGTGGGGACCGCGGGTAAAACAACTTGGCCGGTTTGTCGAATGGTCACCCCTAAGCGTTGGGGCGAGGGCTGGGTGATGGGATGGCAAAAAGCATACAACTCCCTTTGGTACTGGATTGCACAGAGAGCAATTCCAGGATGGGCAGAAACAAGCCACGAGCATCCGAGCATTCGACGATCCCGGGGACACAAGCTGCTCCTGCCTGGGGACTCTGGTTCTCCCTGTTCCGTGTTCCTCTGAGGGGGCAGCGTCCCCTGCCGGCCAGATGAGCTGCAGCAAAGGCAAACCAAGCTTCCCTGGGCCGACAAACCGAGGCACTCTCCGGAGATCTTTCATTTATTATAACTGAGCAGAGAGACAGGCTGTGCACACCTCCCTCAGCTAGGTCCAGCGCCCAGCGCTCTCTGACCCCCAGCTGCAACTGCATGGGCTGGTCCCCAGGGTGACGCTCAACAGCTCGCGGAGGTGCCTTCAGAGGCCTGCTCCTTCGTGTCCAGGTGCCGGCTCCATCCCTCATTGCTGGGTGTGTGTGTGGGTGTACTCCAGGAAACCTGCTCATGCCTCTTGAAGTCCTGGAGGCAGGCAGAACTTCAGGCGAGTTCAGAGGTAGAGGGAGGTCACACCTGGTGGCGGTGGTGCAGGCCTGGGGTGCCGGAAGCAGAGAATAAAAGGTGAGAAGTCCCGTTTTCCCAGACCACTCCTCCCACCCACCCATTCTCAGCGCCTTTCCTTGCCCACCTGGAGGGTACCACTAGGGGTAGGTTTCCAGCTCCTGGATCAGGCAGGTCACTTGAAGGGCACTGGCCCTGGGGGTCAGCAGGCAGTGGCTTCCTCGGGGGTGGGGGCTTGGCAGGCCCCTGAGACTGAGAGAGAAGGTAGGAGGCCAGCTTGGGGAAGGGTGTCATGTTGGCCACCCCGGATGCACTGGTGCTGGGGAACACCAGCTTGTGGGGGGGCAGCCCCAGAGGTTACCTTTTTTTCCAAACAAACCTGTCACCATTAGAGATGCCACCAGGGTATGTGCCCTCAAGCACAGAGGGGGCATCTCATCATGGCCACCACCACAACAGCCCTGGGTGGTGGAAGACGCTGTGACCTTCTCTCCCCCCACTGTTACCTTCGGGTGCCTCACCATCGGGTCAGCGGGCAGAGGGCGTGTGGGGGGATTGGGTCGGTCAGCCAGCTCAGCCTGAACAGAGAGAAGGGCAGTGGCTTGAGAGCACAGAGAGGGGCAGTGGGCATGCAGAGGTTCTCCCGAGGGGTTCAGGTCAACATGCAAAATCAGCCAGAGGACAGGAGACTGGGGACATGTGCACAGGGCTTGGGCGCATGCCAGCAGATGTCTGGGGGAAGGAAGGAATGGGTCACTGTCGTGTCCCTGGCCCACTGCAGTCCCGCCACTGACCACCAGATGGTGGTAGAAACCAAGGCAGGAGGCTCACCCTTTGCTGCTTCTGGGGCTCATAGTGTCTGAAGGCTGAGGGGCACCCTGGTCCCCTAATGAAGAGCATCACTGGCAGGGAACAGGGATGAGAACTGCAGTTGGGTACCAAGCCTCCCACCTGCCCTGGGCCAGGCCCAGATTTACCTGGAGTCTCCTGGACACAGGGTCAGGAGGCAGTGGCCTGGAAGGGGGAGCCAGGAAGCCAAGTGCACTAGCCTGCTGAGAGAGCAGGAAGAGCAAACAGGCACAGAGTGGGGTGGGGAGCAGAGCTACAGATGTGGGCAGAGAGGGGTTAGTGCCCAGGGAGGGGCAGCCGGGACCCCAGGGGCAGTGGGGCTGTGCATGCCGTTATTCAGTGGCATGCAGAAGGGGTGAGAAGTGGTAGGGTAGGCATGGAGACCACCTCCACACACACACACCCCTGTCGTCACACCCAGAGGCTCCAGAGGCTTGGGGCAGGAGCACTCACCAGCCCTCTACACACAGCGAAGTGGGCCTCATCAGGGCTGCACGCTGAAGGCCATTCTGGGCCCCACCCTCCCTAGTGATCCATCCAGGGACCACTGATGGGAGCAGGGGTAGACCACTTCTCAAAGCCACCAGCTTGGCCGGCTCAAAGAGCTCAGGGGACCCTCCTCTAGGTGGCTGCCCCTCCCCACTCCAGGCCGGACTTTTGACTCTTGGGTAATGTGAGTCTTTCTCTCAGGCTAGAGTCTTCGATACCCCCACCCCAGGGCCCAAGCTGGATGTCTGGCCAAGGCGGGGCCCCTCTTCTCTGGCACCCAGGACTCACCTTGGCACCTGGCATCAGCAGGGCCCTCTGTGGGGGTTCTGGGCGTTCTTGGGGACCAGACTGGGCTGCCCTGAGCATGGAGAAAGACAAGGAGGGAGAGGGCCCAGCCTCACACCACGTTCCTCACCTACATGCCACCCTCGAGTGGGGCTAACCCTCTGCAGCCCCTCGCAGAGGAGCACGTGTGGAGTGTAGGTTCGATTGGGTGTGGAGGGGAAGCTTGGTCAGCCCGAGGGCCCCAGTTCCCCAGCACATGGGCTTCTGAGGGGAAGTGACCTTAGCATCTCAGCGCACCCACTCAGGGCTACAGACCTATGAGTGAGGTGGAGAGTTCTGAGGCACATGGAGGGCAAGGAGGGGTGTATGGTATGGCCCAAGGGGCTCGGGGTCAGAACCAGGTGGCAGGGGCTGCAAAGGGGATGGGGGTAGGGCTCAAGAGAGGTGTGGAGAGAGCTGGTAGCAAGGAGGCTGGTACCTGTATTGGCAGCTGGGTCCCTTGAGCTGGCAGAGTCGCTGGCGTAGGCGGGCACGGTGCCAGTAGCTGGCACCAAGCAGCACCAGGATCAGCAACAACAGGAGGCTAAGGGGCAGCCCTGTGGTCAGGGAGCTGGAGGCTGCAGCAAAGGCAGGTTTGAAGGTGGGCGGGGCTGAGAACCCCACACCCAGCAAGGCGCAGGGGGCAGGGAGTGAGATCAAGCGCACAGAGAAAGTGCGGGGGCCAGGGCTCACACAGAGTCAGGGAACCATCAGTGGAGAGGTCAGGAAAAGAGGGGGTGAAAAGATAAGCCACTTTGCCCTCCCAGCTGCCCCGGCCCCCCGGCCGTGCTACCTCTGACCCGGGCGCTGCAGTCAGGGGGTGCCCAGCCCTCCTCGCAGTGGCAGTGCCTATTGCTGTCGCAGACCTAGGAGGTACAGGGTAGGCAATGAGGGGCTCTGTACTGTGGGGCCGTGTTTCCCCGTCCCCTGCTTTTCAAGATCTCGGACATGCACGAGTGGCAGGTGTGCGGGACAATGGGCACAGAGAGCCAGTGCTCTGGGAGCCCTCGCCCAGGCTGGAGATCAGATCGGAACAGCCCTGCGGGTGCCTCCCACATGCTGGACACTGGGCCAGCAGCTTTCATACTTGTCTCATGTACCTCAGGAGGTAGGTACTATTGTTATGGCCGTTGGACAGATGAGGACACTGAGCTCAGAGAGGTTAATAACCTGCCCCAGGTCACACAGCTAGGCAGGGGTAGAGCAAGGATTAGAACTAGGGATGTCTGTTTCCAAAGGCCATTGCCTCTTTCCTCCCTGGAGGCTCCCTGCTCCCCTCCACCTCTCCGTACCACCTCACCCCGTGCCCATGGCATTTGCTTCGACACTCCTGTGCTCCCAGGAGGTCCACGGGCTGGCACCGACGGTCAATGCACACCTGCCCAATGAGAAGAAGAGCGAAGATCACGTTCTTGCAGAGCTTATTAGCACTGGAGGCCAACGTGGCTGAAACCACAGCCTGCTTTCACGGATGGGAAAACCAAGGCACATAGGACAGCAGGACTTCATTCAATCGCAAGAATCTGAATTCTCCTCAGAGTCTGTGTCTTTTACACTGGTGGACTGTGAGACCAGGGTGCTGCTCACCACGCCCAGATAGCCCTCCCAACCTGGTCTTGCTCACCCGGGTTGCTCACCAGGCCAGGGCCACAGGCTGTGCCAGGAAGAGTCAGGAGAGGCTGGGCCACATCGTTGCCCAGGTCCAGGTGTACCCAGCTGCAGTTCAGCTGGGTCCCGTTGGCTTCTAGTGTCTCCCAGTGCAAATCCCGGGCTGAGCCCAGCAGAGGCTGGGCCATGCCCCCCTGACACTGGAGCTGCCCGCAAATGGCATCTCTAGGGTGAGGAAGAAAGCACAGTGTTAGTGGGGTTGGGGCCAAGGTTCACCACAAACCCAGAGGACGAGCCACTTCCTAACTCACCTAGGGTCACAGGACATGTAGCTGCCAGTAGGGCTGCGCCCACAGTTCCCAAAGGCATCCCCCCGAGTATTGGCAGTGAGGAGGCAGAGCGGTGCGGCGGGCCGGGCCCCAGGTCCCCAGAGAGCCTGGCACTGTTGGGCATAGGAGGCACAGCGCCCTCGCATGCACACCGCCTGTCCACCAGCACATGGCTCGCCATCCCCCAGACTGACGTCAGGAGGGCACTCGGAGCTGTCTCCTGAGCAGAACTCAGGCAAGTCACAGTCACCTCTTGCTGGACGGCACTGCCAGCCTGCCGGGCGCAGCTGTGGAAAGTGGGCGAACTTCAGTGTGGGTGCCATGCAAATGCAGCCAGGCCTTGGGAGTCAGAATGACCCTTTCCCCCCGGCCCCTGGCAGGTGAGCTCTAGGAGTCCTGTCTAGTCTGCACCCACCTGGCAATTTTGACAACAGGGTCCATTTGAGGTACATTGTGCTCCTGGCCTCAGCTGGCAGGTGACGGAATCACAGCAGGGATCAGTGCAGTCCTGTGGGCCAGGGCACGGGGGGGGGGGGGGGGGGGGGGGGGGGGGGGGGGGGGGGGGGGGGGGGGGGGGGGGGGGGGGGGGGGGGGGAGCGGGGCCGAGCATCAGAGCAGGTGGCCTGTGAGCCTGCCGCCCAGAGCCTGAACCCAAAAGGACGGCCAGAGCAAGTGAAAGCTAGAGCCCCCAAATCCACATGCTGTCCCCGAAGACAGGGAGGTGAGAGAGGGATGAAAGGGTCCTTCGGAAATGGAGAGGGGCTCAGGAGTCTTGGAGAGGGCACAGAAATAAGTGGGGCAAGGCTCTGGGCGAGGGGCTCACATCTGGGAAGCCACAGTTGTACTGCTTGCTCAGCCCCGAAATCTTATTTCCACAGACGGTAGCCATGGAGGGCAGGCGGGGCATCTGTTCAAAGAGGCAGCTGCCCATCCCATCCAAGAGGGCCTTCTCCAGGGCCTGTCGGCTGCAGTTGCTGAAGTTCAGGCCTGGCAGGAAGCTGGGGAGGGCAGCATGGAAGGTTGGGGCTGTAGACCACTCCCTGCCCCCTGCCTACCCACCCTCTACATCCTGCAGTCACTTACTCCGTGGAGGCCTCCATGATGCAGGTCTTGGATGGAGCTGGGCCGGGACAGGGGCAGCTGTTCCCAGGTGAGTCGTGGTCCAAGCCCAAGCTGTGGCCCAACTCATGGGCAATTGAGGAGGCAACTCCCAGGATACTTATGGAGTGGTCCTGTGGGAAAGGGTATCCCGGGTCCAGCACGAGCCTAGCTGCTCCTGTTCTCTCTTCATTGGACCTCCTGGGCATTTAGTAGGCACTGCCTTCCTCCTTAGTAGGAGGGGATCCCAGGCCTGGGCGGTGAAAACCTGGGTGCTAGTTCAGCTGTTCCCCCCACTCGCTGTGTGGCCCAGGGAGATCACCTCTGCTCTTCGGGCCTCAGACGCCGCCCCCCAAACAGGAAGACCCCCTAGGTGAAGACTGTACACTGAAGAGAGGCTGTCAGGGAGGGTGCTCTGACAGCAGGAGCCACAGCACGCACCCCTGCCCTCTATACCCACAGCTCGGGGTTCGGTAGGTAACTTGTAGGGGGTTTCAGTCCGTAAATGGTGCCACAGCTGGGAGGATCTTCCCTGGGAATGGGGAAGAGACCTGGAAACAGCTCACCATGTTTACACCTCCTGAGAATTCAGGAGAACAGATGGAGTTCTGAATGGTCATGCCCACCATGGGCCCAGAGAACGAAGTAGCTCTGTGGGATTGAGAGGTCAAAGGTCAAGGCCAAATGCCAGAGGGCCAGAGCTTCAGGGCCTCAAGGTAGGGAGCTGGGCTGTGAAATTGGCCGGGCCAGGGCAGAGCTGGCCCCACTGACTGAGCCCGGGGGTCTTACGTCACCAGCTGGGCACTATCATGGGGCAAACGAGGCAGTAAGCTGGCCCGGCGCCAGTGGAGGAAGTTGTGTAGCGTGAGACCTGGGTCTTGGCTTATCTCTATCAGGTCGTGTCGGGTCCAAGCCTCCAGGCCCACCAGCACCACGCGTACGTTCAGGGGCTGGAAGAACTGAAAAAGGGCTGGGGCTCAGGAGAGGGGTTCCCATAGTTAGCGGGCCGTAAGGATGCCACCCTGCCCAACACTGACTGTGTCCAGGAGTAAGGCCACTTCCAGTGTGCGGTTTAGCAGCTGCTGGTGGTCGGGGTACCTCTGGACCTGTGGGTTGAGAGAGGAGGCCATGGAAGGTGGCAGGGCACTCAGGGTCGGGGCAGGGCACGCTGGGGCCAGCACGCTCACCTCCGAATGATCAGCCACAATCACTAGCTCGATAACCTTGGTTTCTGTCACCACGTCCCGCCTCCACTGTGGACAAGAAAAAGGAGCATCGGGCACACTGGCTGCTCACACTGACGGTGCCCATGTAGGGCTCACCGAGCTGCGTCCACTCCCGCCTGGTGTGGTCAGACAGAGGACAGTGAAGAGCCCCTTTTACAGATGGGCCACTGAGCCCGAGAGGCCAGGGACTTGCCCAAGGTGGACCAAGAAGTAGGCTAGGAAGTGGAAGGTAGAGCCCCGTTTTTCTGGCTCCACATTCAGAGCTTTTTCAAATTAAAAAAAGTAATAGCCGAGACCATCAAATACCACGTGCCAGGCCTAGTTCTAAGTACTTTACATATATATTGAGTTATTTAATCTTCATAGCAACCCTATCAGGTAAGTAGTTTTATTATTCCCTATTTTACAAATTAGAAAACTTGGTTTTTATTGCTCTAGGATTGGTAACTATGTATTTTCTAGATCCAGGTGAGCTCTCTGCATATGGGATCATAAGACTTGAGGAGCTTGAGTCTAGTACCTACCTCTAAATCCTGGCTATACCAGGCATTAGTCGAATAGCCTTGGGCAAATCACTCAACCTGTCTACTAAAATAGAGCTCCCAACAGCACCCTCCCTGCCGGGCTGCGGGTGGAGCGCAGGAGGTGGCGTCCCAAAGTGGCCCAGCACACGGAGGCCTCTGCACTAGCAGAAGCCACTGGTGCTGTGAACCAACAGCCCTGAGGGCCCAGGGCCAACCTCCTGCCTCTCTTCCTTACCCGATGAACGTGAGGCTGTCGCAGGGGATGCCCTGCTGAAGCCCGAGTGGGCGCAGGTTCATGCCAGCTCAGGGTGCAGGTGTGTCCTGGCAGGAGGAGGTCTTGGATCCGGGAGATAATGGGAGGACCCTGAAGGTCCCCAGGCCTCAGCTCCAGGGTGTAGCCTTTCTCTGGGGACAGGATCACCAAGCCCCTAGGGAAACATGGGAAGTCAGACAACTTTTCAGCTCCATTTTCATAACCTACCACTCCCGCTACCTTTGTGGACTCCACTCCCTGTACCTGAGCCCGGAGCAGATGCAGACGGAGGCCCAGGAGTCTGCATGGCCCTGCACGCCTCCCTGGTAGCAGCAGTTCTCCTGCAGCACAGAAAGACAGTGCCAGCTTACAGAGCAGGCCAGGATTTCAGCCCAGGAGGCTGGTTTGGTTAAGATATGCAGCGTCCTTCCATGTCTCCCAAGGAAGGCACTCTTCGGTTGCCCCATCCCTCCATCCCTCAGGCCAGAAACAGGGTGCAAGAGAGCCTGACTCACCAGAGTGTGCCCCTCACTGACCACCCGGGTGCCATCAGGTTGGTACCACACCAGGGTTGGCTGGCCTGGGACTAGCTCCCTGTGGAGTGAAGGCAGAGGAGGGCAGTATCAGCTGTCTCCCAGAGTGGTGCAGTGCCAGCCCAAGGCCTGAAGGTGACAGAGGGGTCGCTGGGTGCCAGGCGATACTCTAATTGTCCTGCTTCTCACTGAGTCGGCAGAGTGTAGTGGTTGGGCCACAGACTCCACCAGGCTGTCTGGGTTCCAACCCGGCTTTCGCCACACACTAGCTGTGTGACCTTGGGCAAGTCACTTAACCTCTCTTGCCTTGCCTTCTTTACATATAAAACAAGGACAATAACAATACATAATTGTACCTACTTATAGGGTTGTTACGAGGATTAAATGAATTCAAGCGCTTAGTACATAATGCATGTAAATGCTATGGAAGTTGTTAGCCATGCTATCATCATTATTGCCATCTCTACCATTACCTATTCTGTAGCAGCTCCAGGATGTGACTCTCACCGTCCAATTCCAACTTGATCTGCAAAGCCTCCGGCAGACTGGTCTGTGGGCATCAGAGAGTAGGTCACCTCCCTGGCCCTGCCCGAAATTCCTATTCTTCCTGACCAGAAAACGTTAGGACCTTAGGAGAGTACCAATGATTAGATCACTGGTGGGGAGGGGGTGTCCCAAGGGAAGGGGCCAGGAAGGCCTGTGTGGCCTGGGGCATTGTTCTGGGGGCTTGTGCAGGGAGGTCAAGGAAGGTATCTTGAGCCGCCCCCTTCTCGGCTTCCTGCCCAGAGAGGAAGCATCATGGAGGACCCAGTGCAGGCCCCAGCCCTTCCTCTGACTCAGCTTTAGAATTGGGGGTAAGAGGGAGGGTATTTGATGAGGTCCTGACTCTCTGTCTAAGCCCCCCACCCACCCACCCACTGAGAAAACTAACAAGTGAGACCAAGAAAGCAAGTTTGGCCTCAGAATTTCCCAGTGGCCCAAATGGGTGGGGTGGAGCCAAAGCAGACAGATGTGTATGGAGGGGAGAGGGAGATAAGTGAAGCCAGGTGCTGGGGTCTGGGGGAGAGGCAGCCAGACCTGTGAGGTGGCGGTGCCACAGTGAGGGTCACTTGCCTGCTCTTCAGCTAACCTTTGTCTTGAGACACCTGACTGGAAGGGGTGGCGGGGTGGTGGGGGTGTACTGCTTTATTTCAGGGGAGAGGGAGGCTCACCTGAAGCACTTCTGCTAGGCTGAGTGTGAGATTGTCCTGAAGGATCTGGGGCTGCAAGGGCCCACCTAGGACTCTCTCTGGAATTGCCTTCTCCTTGGTGACACCTGCAAGGTCCCGGGAACACTCCAAGAGAGTGCAGAGGGACTCAGCCCCTCTGACCCTCCTGGTTCCCAGCACATCAAGGCCCTCCTCCGCCTGAAGGACTTCCGCTTTGCATGTTGGGACTTAAAGGAGAATACTGGGGGCTTCTCCCTAACAGTGTGCTTTCATCCCACCAACCCATCCCAAAAGCCCAGAGAGAGTTGTTCAGCAAGCCCAGCCTATGGCCTCTCCCTACCGCCCTCAGGCCAATCCCAGGTTCTCATAGAGACCCTCCTCCCTGCCCACTCCCACCCGATTTTCCCCCTCCCAGAAAAGCCCCCTCCAGAACTGGGGGAAGCCTCTTGGCGTGGTGCCCACTCACCCTCCCCTGTCCTCACAACGGAGATGCTAGGAACGCCCATTTCTGGGTGGGGAGTGCAGACACCCCCTCCCTAAACACCACTCATGCCCAGTCAGGCACACCCATTCCCCACAGCCTCCGCTTCCTCCCTGTGTCCCTTCCCCCTA
>PVIA01012490.1:0-37511 GCA_004024845.1 Tonatia bakeri | reverse complement strand
CATTTTAGTTCATGTCCATGTGTCATAAGTTCTTTAGCTTCTATATTTCCCATACTATTCTTGCCCTCCCCCTGTCTATTTTCTATCTATTGTCTGTGCTACTTATTCTCTATATCTTTTCCCCTCTCTCCTCCTCCCACTCCCCTGTTGCTAACCCTCCATGTGATCTGCCTTTCTGTGGTTCTGTTCCTGTTCTATTTGTTTGCTTAGCTTGCTTTTGTTTTAGGTATGGCTGTTACTAAGTGTGAGTTTGATGTCTTATTTTACTATTCATATTTTTTATCTTCTTTTTCTTAGATAAGTCCCTTTAACATTTCATATAATAAGGGCTTGGTGATGATGAACTCCTTTAACTTGGCCTTATCTGAGAAGTAGTTTATCTGCCCTTCCATTCTAAATGAAAGTTTTGCTGGGTAGAGTAATCTTGGATGTAGGTCCTTGCCTTTCATGACTTGGAATACTTCTTTCCAGCCCCTCCTTGCCTGCAAGGTCTCTTTTGAGAAATCAACTGACATTCGGATGGGCACTCCTTTGTAGGTAACTGTCCCCTTATCTCTTGCTGCTTCTAGAATTCTCTCCTTCATTTTTTTTTTTACCTTGGCTAATGTAATTATGATATGCCTTGGCGTGTTCTTCCTTGGGTCCAACCTCTTTGGGACTCTCTGATCTTCCTGGACTTCCTGGAAGCCTATTTCCCTTGCCAGATTGGGGAAGTTCTCCTTTATTATTTGTTCAAATAACTTTTCCACTTGTTTTTCCTCTTCCCCTTCTGGTACCCCTATAATTCAAATGTTGGAATGTTTAAAGATGTCCTGGAGATTCGTGAGCCTCTCCTCATTTTTTTGAACTCTTATTTCTTCATTCTTTTCTGTTTGGTTGTTCCTGTCTTCCTTCTGGTCCATTCCATTGATTTGAAACCCAGTTTTCTTCCCCTCACTATTGGTTCCCTGTGCATTTTTCTTCATTTCACTTATTGTAGCTTTCATTTGTTCATCTAATTTGCGACCAAAATCAACCAATTCTGTGAGCATCCTGATCACCAGTGCTTTCAACTGTGCATCTGATACGTTGCCAATCTCTCGTTTGCTTAAAAGTACTGACCGAGGGGCTTTTAATTCTGTTTGAGCCCTCTGTTCCCCTGCCCTCCTTTGGTCTGGCTGGGCCTGTTGCATATGAGGGGTGGAGCCTTAGGTGTTCACCAGGGCAGGGCACCACAGTCGCTGGGTTGTGATGTTGTATGGGGGGGCGGGGTCCAAAAGGGAATAATAGTGCCTGCTACGCTCTCCCTAGGACTTCAGTCCCCTTTGCTGCTTCCCACAAGCAGATTGGGCCCTTATGGTGCTGGCTCCTGAGTGGGTAGTCTTGTGCACTTTATAGGAGTCTGTGGGTCTCCCCAAGCAGCTCTCCTATGAGGCTGAGAGATTCTTCCAGCCTCAACCCCCACAGGTGTTTTCAGCCTATGCTTTTAGGCTTTGTTTCCCGGTGCTGGGTCCCTGGGTTGCGTGGTCGGTGTCACTGCCCATTTTCGACTAGTTTATCTGCACACGAATGTGTGACTTTGGACAGCCAGCTGCCTTGCGCTCCTCCCTGGGTCTGCTCATAGCCTCCCATGCCAAGGGTATATCACTGGGTCAATCAGCTGCCCCTGTGCTTCTGGGATCTGTCAACTGACGCCTGTGCCCTGTGTGCCTGTGTTTGTCAGCCACTGCTTTTTCCTGCCGGGACCACTAGACCCCTCTCCATAGGCCTCCGACTCTGCCCCTCCTTACCGGTCTGGATGAATGGTTGTCAGACTTTTGTTCAGTTCATTTCTCTCTGTTCTGGTTGTTTTTTTGTTTCTAAATTTTTGTTGTCCTTAGTTTTGATTGTACAAGGAGGCACAGTGCATCTACCTACACCTCCATCTTGGCTGGAAGTCATTTTTTTCGATAAAAAATGTTTAGATAGGTTTATTTGCCACATCCTCTTCCAACCATGTTGTCTGACAAGGTCCAGGATGTGGAAAGAAGGAATTCAAGGAATCCATCTTCCTGGAAGAGAATGTGGCATACAAAAGGGGGTGGTAATTTTCCTGGGATTGCTCTTAATAACTCCTTGTTGATATTATTCATGGTCTTGCTTTGTGCCCTGATTTCACATAAGAATAGGCCATGAGGAAAGAGAGGGTCGAAGCCAGTCAATGATTGATTTTGAGGGAAATTCTGAAGGGACGACTAGTTCTCCCCAGACTATTGAATCATGCCCAAATTGTGTAAACAAGGTGTTTATAAACCTGAATAAGAAATTATCCTTGATTGTTCCCATAAAAGAATTCATGAATCAGTTATAACAGGCTGAATTGTTGGTAAATTCTCCCATGCCTGTTCCTCACCCACAGATACAAAAGGTCTTCCAAGAAAACAAGAAAAAACTATATAGACCCCTACCCACAGCCTAGGAATACCCTTGGGTAGCATATTGGATTAATGGTAAATTATGGTATCCCCAAAGAGGAGCTGATAGTCTCCAGAGGGTTCCAGGTCCCCCACTGCCTCATACAGGGGCATATAATGAGGATGGCATTAGAATGGTCAATAAGGTTGGAGTCCAAGTGCCTTATAATAGTCTAAACTTCATGGAAAGATTAGCTCAAAGCAGACCTCCCTGGTGTTTATTTACTAAGGAACAAAACAGGTCACTACTCCACCAGCTTGTCAAAGGATTTTGCCCACATTTCCCCCTATCATGCAGCAGCTTCAAAAAAGAACCCTTTAAATTATCAAACAGAAATAGAATAAGATATGAGAAAGTCAAGAATGGCCTGTACCTAATAAAATTGTCTATTACCTTTTAAGTCAAAAGGTTTACTATGGCTAGATTTCCTCTCTATCTCTCCTTATATGTTTGTTTTGGTGATCAAAAGGTGGTGGGATTGTTAGATATCTATATTTTAGGTCTATTGATTTGAATAATTCCAATGAAGTTGTATAAAATAATTTCTTGATCAGAGAATAAAATCCCCTCTAATGAAATAGCCCCTGAATGTCTAAAAGTTGTTGAAGTAACAGCCCCTCCTTTACCTTGAATAGGAATATATATCAATTAGAATTAGACAGGCAAAGAAATAAGAGAAGCTGGTTAGCTATTATAAACCAAACATGTAGAAACAATTACCAGAGACTTCTATTCAATCGAGCGTACCCTTTTGCCCCATGACAAATTCTGAGAACTTTAATAAACAATAAGACATTCAAACTCTGTACATACAGCTATTTCTAATTGTTTTCATTTAATAGGTTACTAGATTAGCATGACCCCAGATATTTTGGTAAAAAACTTCCTGCTTCACCTAATCGCAAATGTTAATCACTGCCAAAATTGAAAATATAAAAATCTGTTTGTACTTGCAATAAATGGAATAGAGCTTCCCATCCGTTGTGTTGTCATCTGTTACCCATCGCCGATGCCTTACCCACCTTCAGGAGACCCTTGACCCAACTGCGGCCGGACCACAGCATTTATTGATGTGCTCAAGGACACAATACATTAAAATAGACACTTGAGATTGTGTCTTCTGATACCACACACAGCACCCCATTTGATATCCATTTTTTATCTCCCCCAGATCATCTTTTCTCCTGGGATCAGTCCTCTTCTTTGGGAAAGGATTTCTTCCTCAATTACAAATCCACATCATAGAGTCGCTGTCAAACACAGTGCCCTACTGACATCTCTCACAGGTTTTAGAATCCATACAATTAAATGTGAGTTCTGGTCAGCATTTTTTTTTTCTAGTGAAAACCAAGAAAAGACTTTTCCTCCCTCTCAGGTGAACACTTTAAAGCTCTTCACTATCATATTTCCAGTCTCATTAGAAAGGCAGCCTAGTCCATGAGAATTAAGTTGACATTGGGAGAGGAAGAGATGAGAGATGGTGAGAGGGAATTCTCATGATTTGCCAGTGGCTGCTGCCAGCATGTGTGGCCAGCAGATCCCATGTCCTACACAGCTATGGTGTCAATACAGTGACTCTTTCCCTTGGGCCTGGGGGCTTGAGGTTTGTCTCTTGCACTCAAGAGATGCAGGTTTCCTTCCCAGTGCATTAACTCATCTGAGCCTCACAAGAACATCATGAATCACAGTTATTACAATTGCCACTTTGGAGTTGAATTAACTGAGATTTTGTTTATTTGAGACTAACCTGAGATTAGTAAAGTAGGTGACTACTTAACTACTAGGTGATTAGTTAGGTGACTAACCTGAGATTAAAACTCCCTTGTTTTTTTATACTAAGTCTAATACTTCTCTTCCTTACCACACAGTTGATCTACTGTTGAAGGAAGAGAAGGTAAAACAAGACAGAATTCTAACACTTAAGTATGTTTTTCCTTTTTTCTTGCAGTAAAAGTCTCTGTGTTCTATTAACTCAGTTGTCCTTACTCTGAGATTAATGAATACTTCTTCTTCCAGTTTACTACATTCAAAATAAATTGCTATTAGTTTGGTCATTTATTACCTATCATTGAATATGCATTTTACCAAAGGATCAATATTAGTGATGGAGATTTTAACACATATGACATATAATCCCTGAATTTAAGGATTCTATAGCTTTTTTAAAAATCACTCTGATGTTTCTGTTATTTTTACCACCAGGATGGTGCTTACACAAATCCCTTTTACCTGGATGCATCCCTTTCTCCCAGTTGCTATGAGTTTTGGCTCTTATTGGCTCACAGCTACCTTCTCTGCTGAGAGAATTGCCTTAGGCTTAAAGGAGCTACATCATCTAGAAATGTGTATAGGTTGTGCCCTTCTCTTGAGGCAGCTGTCAGACAATTGACAGACTGATTCACATCTTAAAACTCTCCATGGGGTTGAGCTGAGACCAGACCTCACCTGAAACTGCATATTTGCTTTTCTTCCTACCCTGTTCTATCCTGCTTTTCTCATGCCCTGAGTGATTCCTCTGGAAAACACTCCATCATTTGCCAAAAATTCTCATCTTAAGCTCTGCTTCTAGGGAACCGGGCCTAAGACATCATCTTTCTGGGGATTTTACTCTTCTATTTACATCTTCACATCCATAACATGTTTGTCCTTCCTACTGTCTCTTGCACCCACCTAATTACACACTTGCTAACTGTATCGATAACCTGGAGTAGGAAGAACATCCTGGTGGCCTTAGGTTTGGTACTGAACCCACATACTCCGTATTGCATAATGCTCCTCAACTGGTTTAGCTGACAGTGAGGGATATCCTGCATTTCCTAAAATAGCTTAGCAGCAACTGTGCTAATTTTAGATAAGAACATAAAATGCCTGGGGATGTAAAGATGTGATTTTTTCCCCCTTGCAAGATCAAATTATATGAAAATGTTTGCAGGAAGCACAGGATAAGTTAAGAATGTCATGACTTTCACTTGAGTTGAACTGAAGACATGAGCTGGGGAAATGATGTCAGCTACCCCTCTTTGATGTTGACACGCCTGGTTGATGGAGTCCTAAGACCACAGAGTGCCAGAGTGTCCATGGCAACCATGTATTAAGTTAGGAGTGATGTCAGCATCTATGCTATGAAGAAAAGTACAAAGAGTAAACTGGAAAAAACATGTCAAAAATTGGTAGTTTATCAAGGACATGGGAGTCACCAGGTAAAAAGTGAGGGCAGCCACAAGATAAAAAGAGAGAAGGCATAGTAAGGGGAAAAAGAGCTTAGTAAGCACTGGTGGGTTGCTTATTGACATATTTTATGTATTCCAGAAAAAGTTAGGTTGGCTAATGTGGCCCCAAGGACCTGTTGTTGAATGAGCACATATCTTATGGAGTATATATCTTACTATTGAGGCAAAACAACAATTCCATGAAGTATTTACAATTATTGTTTCATCCTACAATTGAAGTAGCCAGACTCAAAGTTAGGTGACTTGTCCGAGATCACACAGAGAAAGCAAGAGGTAGGAAGCTAGGGTTCAAGCTCATCTATCTGATTCTGAACCATTCATTTCATGCTGTGGTGCCTTGTATCCCAACTATTTCTCTGCTCTATAACCTTACTAGATCCCTTTGAAATTCAGGTAATTTTGCCATTTTACAACATTGGAAATGTGACTCAGTGTTGTCACTGATATTATACAGCTAATTTTAGAACTTTTTTTCTAACTGCAATGGTTTTTAAGGTCATGTTCAGTAGTAAGTTCTGAATACCTGTCTTAAAGAGCTATTTCCTTTGCATAGTGTACAGTTGGGTTTCTTTTTGGTCATTCTCAGTTGTTCCCTTTTTTTGAAGCTTTGGTGTGGTAGGAACTAGTGATTATGTCCAGGTCCAGAGATTCAACAGCAATCATGATTTATCAGTTTTTGTCATGGTTCCTCTCAGCTTCCACTTTTTCCACCCAAAGAACGGACATTTCTGAAATGTGCTCCCATTTAGCTCTTTCTTCTTTCCCTTTATTTGATTGGGTTGCCTGCCTTTCAATCTTACTCAGGTCTAAGGTAAACCACCACTAACATACCATAACTTCTGACTCCCAGCCTTGATCTTAACCATCTGCTCTTCATTACAGCTAGGACCAGTAAACCATATGAAGATGACTTACTGGAAAAAATCACTGACCTCTCCATATCCCATTGGGTATGACATTATCTCTCTACATACATATAGTATGTGTGATTACGCATCAGTACATCACCGTTTCCCATGCGTATGTGTAGCATATTTTTTAAACTAGGAGAAATTTCCTAGAGGTCATCTTGAGCTCAATATTCCAATTTTATAGATAAAGGTCTGAAGTTCAGAGCTGACACTTCATCCAGGGCTACACAGTTACATGATAAAACCATTATCATCATCAATGTTTCTTTCCACAACTCCACTGTCACTCAAAAATACCAGGATAAGTCACCATGTGACATATTTTTAGTTGTTCACATTGGTGTGGAGGATGTATTAGGCTACTTCCCTGAAAGCAGATCTTACAACAAGAATTTGAAGGTGATTCATTTAAAATCTGCTCCCAGGAAAAGCAGTGAGGGTGTAGAAGAAGCAGTCAGGGAAGCACAAGGAACTGAGCAAGGATGATTTCAGGCAAAGTTTCAGCCTTAGCCTGATTCTGTGGGGATCTCAGGAATGCAAATTATACTGAGAGACTTTTCCCTTTGGGGCCACAGGACTGGGCCTTCATGCCCTGTATCGGTCAGTTACTATCTTTAGCTACCCTCAAGACACATAAACTTCTGATTTTGTGCTGTAAAGTTGTTATTGTAATCAAGGAGAAAACCTCTGAAGAAACCTGTAGGGACAAGAAGTTAGAAGTAAAGAATTCAGGAAGCTGGTGTTGGGCATTAGGGCAGGTCAGCCACAGTGCCCACTACAGACAGTAAGGTCACAGAAGCAATATAGTTTCTCAAACCTTTCACAGCACCTGGGTCCCCTATGTCTTTGTGTCAGACACTTCTTCCCCACATGCCCACATGGCTACCTCTTTTATCTTTCATGTCTCAGGACTCCCTCAAAGAGTCCTATGACCACCTTGTCTAATGTAGGTCTCTTCTCCACCCCCTGTCTATCCCATTGCCCTATTTTTTAACATTTATTTCTTAAAAATTTTAATTTCTCTCTGTCAAATCAATATAAGCTCCACAGGGCTTGAGAATTCATCATTCTTTTCATCATTTTATCTTCAGTCCTAGAAGCATGCTTGGCACACAGTAGGTATTTAATGTATACATGTTGAATAGCAGTAACGAATGGATGATAAAATAAGTTATCATGAAGCATTTGTAGAGAAATATGAAACTATCAAGAAGTTCTGACAGTACATATCATGGCACATAGAATTTGTTGTTATTCTCTTCTTATCAGTATGCAAGGGAATATATGTGAAGGATTGTATTCAAGTTCAATCTTTAGTCTTCCAAACCATTGTAGATAATATTAGTCTTAATGGGTATATTTTACAATGGTGAAATGCTTCCAGAAAATTTTTGAAGAAAATTATGGCATTGAAGGGAGCCTTTTAGTTCTTTGATACATTATGTCTCTCAATTTAATATAATAGCTTCTCTTTTTCCCCCAGAAGATGTGTTCATTTTATTTTATGTCATTATCTGATATATGTTGGGAATAAAAGGCACTTTCCCTCTTTTTCTGCATGGGACACACACAGTAGAAAATTTCCATGAGCTTGTGTCTATATTACATCTCATTTGGGATTAGCTCCAGTCCCTTTTCTTTTCCGATGCAGTGTGGGGGATATATTGATTCGATTATATAATTTATATCCTATTCTTCAAATCAGAAATTGGCATGGACATTCGGACTGCACAAATCTCTTTCCTTGCACTGATATTTTTTCTTTAGCCAAATGCCATTTTCTTGAGCAGCTATTTAGTCATTACCTCATGATATAAAAGAAATATGAAATCTGTCACAAGGAAGATGATGTTCTGACCCAGAGAAGGATCCTCTGGGAGGCTTAATCAGGTTTTCTACAAGATTGAAATAAATATGATATTATGTTCAGATTAACAATTAAATTTATTCTTTTTTATGTGTGTGTCTTCCTTGCTTTGGAGGAAATGAGAATGAGATAATGTGGCCTTGGTTATAGACTAAGGACAGGAATCAATCTTAACTTTAAAAATAACAACTTAAATGTACAAGTTGTGTTTTAAGTTCCAAGGCACTCAATGTGGAGCAGTGAAATATAGCTGTGACTTTAGGTTTGAACTAATAGTTGATAGCTAATGTAATTGCCAGAAAAATTGTAATTACCTGTAGAATGTCTTCTTTTTTTTCTGTGCTAGAGTAGTAGCTATGGCCAGTCTCTTCATTGCATTTTTGTCAAATGTAGGCACCTAATAAATATTTGTTTAAATTGGAAAGATAAATAGATGTGATTGAAAGAGGAGGCAGAGAGAGAGAAGAAATGAAAGAGAGAAAGAGAGAGAGAGAGATCTGAGATAGATACCTTGGGAGGCTCAGTACCATGAGGACAATCTTACACCCATCACATAGTGAAGAAGTACCAGAAACAAGTGAAGCAATTTGGAGATGCAAAATTCCAAAGATACAGTGTAATTAAGAAGAAATCAAATAGACTAGGAATGTATAAATTGTGGAAAATTGCATAACAATCTCTATTTTTTCACCCCTTCCTATATTTATTTTATTTGCCATATGGCTTTACAGTGTTTTCTAAACCATGGGATGAGTGACTTGTTTCTCTCTTTGAGAGGGACTTAACAATGTGCTTTTTTTTTGTTGTTGTTGATGGGGGCTCAAAAAAAAAAAAAGATGGTTCAGAGCTGTACCTAGGGTGTGTGGGACTCCCAGTCTTTTGTGTGTGTGTGTGTGTGTGTGTGTGTGGCCTCTGTCTATATAGACAATTTGATTTTAAAATGTGTTACAAAATTTATGGTCCCACGCGACATATACAGTGACATACTGATGAAGATTTTTAGAATAATAGGTGGTGAAGGGGTACTTATGTATTCATTGTCCAATCAGTGCTGGCAATGATTCTGTATAGTCCCTCCCTTTATTTTCAGTTCCAGAAACCATCTCTTTTTGTTCTGTATTGTTAGATCTGCCACTCTGGGTTTATTTTGTATTTTTCATTGAAAAAGGGATAGCAGCTCTCAGAGTACTATGGCTGCACAAGATCTGCTTGTATAGTAACATCTTGAAACAATATAGACCCTTTTTGACTCTACAGGTCCTAATACCATTTTTTTACTGGTGGTTACTTCATCACTCACAGTGCTGCGTTATGCATTGTGTTTTTAATAGCTCTCTCAAAGGTTGTTGTGCTTCATCAAATGCAATTACAATTGTTAAGTCTTATCCAGAGAATGCAGGTAAATATGCATGACAATTGTTTTTGGTCATGTTAAGTTTAAAATTTCAAATTTTATAGAATAAAAGTAGAATAACACATCTTCCAACCATTTCTTCTTTTAAACTCTTTAGGCCATAATCAGTGTTTTTCTAGAATGTGATCCACTTTCCATTCAATACCAGTAGGAAGAGTAGGTGAGGGGCACATTGGTTGCAAGTTGAGGATCCCATGAAACTGATACTAATAGCATGGCCAGAATGCTGACATCAGCTGGAAGATGGGAAATAGGAGGGCTGCCAGAGGAGATCCTGAACTGCCCAGTGCCATAGGGAGGCAGTGGAAAGGACCACAATATCTGGATAACTAAGACTTGTGAACACTCCACCTCTGGTGCGGAGCCTCCTGCTCATGAAGGCAGATCCCCCACCCCCAAGCAATATGACAGCAGGAGGAGGTACCTCACTGAGCATGCAAGGATAGTAAGATAACTAAATAGGGGGAAAAGCCCTCCTACTCCCTTCCAGTACTGGTTGGGGACAGGGCCAGGGCAAGGCAGGCACAGGTCATAGAGTTCAGAATGGTAGCAAAGGTGGTGGGGGGAGGCAGAAGAAGTCTATCAGTTTATCCTGGGGAAAAGAAGCAATTGGCTGGGGGTCAGACCCTCCAGGAGCATGTGGAAGTTTGGGAAGTTAGTTAGGCATTCTGAGGAAGTATCTGGTTCATTCCACATCCAAAACTGATAGAAACCCAGGGAGACAAAGAAAACTCCCTTGCGTGGGGCTGTTGGTTGGGACCTGCGCTCGGACAGTGTACTGGCCTGCCCTCTCCATGGGCCACATGACTTCATGGCCTCCAGGAGAAAGTCTCTGACTTATCAACCTAGTAGTGTACTGGCTGGTGCCTCTGCAGACTTCACTGCCCTGGAGCAAGGGACCTTGCTGCTAGAAGCCACATGACCAATGGCAGCTCCTGCATCATGCAGTCTCCAGGAGGTATCCAAAAACCAGATAGCATCCCACTTAGCTGCCTCAGTCTCAGAAAGATGGTTCTTTAAAATAAAGCAGGAATTTTAGGCATTGCCTTTGTTTTTGCTCTTGCTGGGGATAGCTGGGTTTTGTGTGTTTTGCAGAAGGTAGGAGCCTGATGAGTCTGGAGACAGAGAGTCCTACATCCTCCTAGATTACTGAGCATTTGAATAAAAACCCCTTTGCTTGCTCACCAGCCTCTTCCTCTAGAATCTGCCTTTTGATGGCAGAATGCAGCCTAACCCCACTTTGGTTTGGTAACAAAATGTTAGTTCCTTGTGAGGCATGGCCGAAGACTGATTCAGGAAAGCCATTGTTCCACCACATGGATTGAAAAGTCCATTGTCAATGGAGATGAATGGTCACCAGGTCTTTGCAGAAGGTAGGCATGGCAAACTCCAGAAAATTTCTTCAAACAAGGCATGGAAGCAGAAGAGGGACTGTATGACTATGCTGGGGACTGGCTGCAAGGAGCACCCAGGTAATAGATAGCTCTGCCACACCCATTGCCTTTGGGTGCTACAGATCCCTGGAAGCCCTGTTATCAGAATGAAAATGGTCAGCACTAATTAAGCTCAAAGGTAGCTGTTTATTATTGGTGGCCAGGAGCCCTGATCTTGTCCTATGTCTGATGTGAGTAAGATACACCTGAATTTAGCAAGTCAGCACTGGTCTGGTGGTGCAAATCTATGCAAACCTACAAAAGAAATGCTATGGTGGCCAATCAAAACAATGTGCTCACTGCATCACCCTCTGAAATCCCTAAGACAACCCTGCAGGCAGGCATCCTGGAGATCTTAGGGGTATCCAGTTAACTTCATGCATGGAGTACAGGGTTAAAGAGTACTCTGTTCATTGTGAACTTGGCATATTTCTTAATATCCCTGTGTCTCCATTTCCCTGTTTGTAAAATGAAAATAATATCACTTTCTATTGTGATTAGTTATTTTGGTGAAGATTAAATAAGATACCTTATGCAGTACCAGGCTGTTTTGATTACAGTGGCCTTGTAATACAGTTTAGTATCAGGTATTGTGATCCCTCCTACTTTACTCTTCATTCTCAAAATTGCAGCAGCTAATCAGGGTTGTTTATGGTTCCATATAAATTTTTGAAGTGTTTGTTCTATATCTGTGAAATATGCCATTGGTACTTTAATAGGTATTGCATTAAATGTGTAAATTGCTTTGGGTAGTATGGACATTTTGATGTTGTTAATTCTTCCAATCCATGAACACAGTATACATTTCCACTTGTTTGTGTCTTCCTTGATTTATTTCTTCAGTGTTATGTAGTTTTATGAATACAGGTCTTGACAAGCAACCCAATTAAAAAATGGGCAAATGACTTGAACAGACACTTCTCTAAGGAGGACATAGAAAGGATCCAGAGACACATGAAAAGATGTTCAATATCACCAGCTATCAGAGAGATGCAAACTAAAACCACAATGAGATGCCACTTCACACCATTTGGAATGGCCATCATAAACAAAGCAACAAACAACAAGTGTTGGAGAGGTTGTGGGGGAAAGGGGACTCTAGTGCACTGTTGGTGGGATTGCAGACTGGTATAACCACTATGGAAAACAGTATGGAACTTCCTCAGAAAACTAAAAATGGATCTGCCTTTTCACCCAGCAATTCCACTGCTGGGACTATATCCTAAGAACCCTGAAACACCAATCTAAAAGAACCTATGCACCCCAATGTTCATAGCAGCACAATTTACAATAGCTAAATGCTGGAAGCAACATAGGTGTCCATCAGTAAATGAATGGATCAAAAAACTATGGTACATTTACACAATGGAATTCTATGCAGCAGAAAGAAAGATGGAGCTCCTACCCTTTGCGACAGCAAGGATGAAGCTGGAAAGCATTATGCTAAGCAAAATAAGCCAGGTGGTGAAAGACAAATACCATATGATCTCACCTTTAACAGGAACCTAAAGAACAATACAAAGAAACAAGCAAAATATAGTCAAAGACACTGAAATAGAGAAACAGGATGACAGTGACCAGAGGGAGAGGGGAGGGAATTTCAGGGGAGAATGCGAAGGGTTTACAGGAACAAATATAAAGGACACATGAACAAAAACTAGGGAGGGTGGAAATGGGAGGGAGGTGAAGAGGGATGGGTGGGTGGACTGAAATGGGAGTAAAGGTCAGAAAATTGTACCTGAACAGTGATTAAAATAAAAAAAAAATAAGATACCTTAGGAAAAGCTCTTAGAAAAATGTCCACCACAAAATTTAAGAGTTTGCTACTGGTCTTGAGCTTTTTACCATAACCCATTTCATATTATACCTCCTGGCATTTCCCAGTTTTCTTTGGCATCCACAGAAAAATATTTTCCTAATTTACATGCACAAACTCTTCATCTTATTGCACAAGAAACTTCCAGAGTCTTTAACTAGTAATAGTGTCAGAAGAGTGAAGATGAGAACAACAGATAGATATCATAAAAAACATGCAATGTCATTCTACCAGAAAGATGGAGACATACCAAAGCCCTTCCTCAGAAAGTGTAGGTGATGGAAAACAGAAGTGAAAGCTATTGTTGTAAGGGGGAAAGGGTTACAAAACGAGAGTACAAGTGCTGTTATTTTCTTATTTCCTTCCCCTTCTGATATCACTACTCTAATGCTGTTACTACTTTATTGCCATTTTTTGACCATTGAGTGTATATGAGGCACTGTACAAGACATGTGCCATAGAAAGAAAGTGAATAAACAGTGCTTTATGTTCCCAGTGAGGGAAGAAAATGTCTAAATAATTTCAGAGCCTCTGAAGAAATAGTGTAATTTTCATTGAGAAAAGGGCCCTAGGGTTATCTGGAAAATACTATTTGTAGAAAATTATATATCCATAAAAGCAATAATGTATATATAAGTTAAAATATTTCCTTTTTAATATAGTAAATGCAAAACAAAAAATGTTGATGTCTAAATGGGTGACCACTGTGTACCTGGATACTACTTTTATATGAAACTATGACAAATTGATTTATTAAGAAGCAGATGAAGGTAACCCTTCACACTTAGCAAAAAACCCTCAGGTCTTAGAGTCAGAACATTTGACTCTTTTGTACAGTAACTGGATATATTACTTCAATTCTTGGATTTGCAAAATAAGAATATTGAAATAAGTGGAGTCAGCTTGTATTGTCTGTTTTAGATAAACACTAGAAATGTTATCATTGGAATTCTTTATGGAAAATGCTACAATTTAATTTAAATTATATATCATAATTGCATTTAAATTAGATATCATAATTACATTTGTCTTATACACACACACTTTCTATTACTACTGGTTATAGTAATTGATGATCCAATGAGTCATTGAGAAAATGATACCCATTGATAATATTCCCATTCTTTTATTAGAAAGTCTGATTTTTTTAAAGATTTTATTTATTTATTTTTAGAGAAGGAAGGGAGGGAGAAAGAGAGAGAGATAGAAACATCAATGTGCGGTTGCTGGGGGACCTGGCCTGTAACCTAGGCATGTGCCCTGACTGGGAATCAAACCTGCGATGCCTGGTTCACAGCCCACGCTCAATCCACTGAGCTATACCAGCCAGGGCAGAAAGTCTAATTTTTAAAGATCTTAAAAGAGTTTCAAGTCTTGTTAATTTATGCTGAGGAAAAGTATAAAGTGCAAAGGGATGGATGGCCAAAAAGCATGTAAAAATATGCTCATACTCACTAACAATTATGGAGATGAAATTAAAACTATAGAAAAGTAGTCTTACAAGCATGTTATTGGCAATGTCATTTAAATTTGATACTATCAAGTATTTGATAGATATGGGAAACTTTTAATGGGATCATAAATTGGTTCAACTGCTTTGGGAAACTATATGTACACATATATATTCAATTTAGTAATTATTTATTGAATGCCTATCATGTATCAGGCAGTGTGCAAAGTTTCTTAAACATGTGATTGCACTCAATCTTCACAGACATGTTGTGAGGTTGAGTTTTTACTAGATGATGAAACTTAGTGAGAGCAGTTAAAGAGCTGGTTCAATGGCAGAGCTCAGCTGAGTGGAACACAGGTTTGAAACTAGGCTTGTTGGATTTCAAGTCATATATGTTTAATTCTATTTTGTACTGCTTCCCATTATTTTTTAAGGTTTTTGAAAAAGGTTTCTTCAAATATTTTTTTATTGTTCAAGTACAGTTTTCTCCATCCCCCCACCACACCCCCCAGCCCCACGCATCCCTTCCTTCCACCCTTGAAACTATCCCCTTTAACTTTGTCCATGTGTCCTTTATACATGACCCTTGATGGCCCTTCTCCTATTTCCCCCATTATCCCTTTCCACCCACCCTTCTGGTTACTGTCAGTTTGTTCTTTATTTCCATGTCTCTGGTTCTATTTTGTTCCCTTGTTTTGTTGATTAGGTTCCACTTATAAGTGAAATCATATGGTATTTGTCTTTCACTGCCTGGTTTATTTCACTTAGCATAATGTTCTCCAGATCTATCCATGTTGCTGTGAAGGGTAGGAGCTCCTTCTTTCTTTCTGCTGCATAGAATTCCATTGTGTAAATGTACCACTGTTTTTTGATCCACTCATTTACTGATGGACACTTAGACTGTTTCCAGCACTTGGATATTGTAAATTGTGCTACTATGAACATTGAGGTACATATAGGTTCTCTAGAATTAGTGTTTCAGGATTCTTAGGGTATAATCCCAGCAGTGGAATTGCCAGGTCAAAAGGCAATTCCATTTTTAGTTTTTGAAGGAAATTCCATACTGTTTTCTACAGTGGCTGCTCCAGTCTTTTGGTAGATATGCACTAGAATGAATTGAAAAGCTGCTTAAAACACAGATTCTTAAGCTCCACCCCCAGGTATCCTAATTTAGGAGGTCTCAAACAGGGTCTGAGAATTTACATTTCTCTCAAGCTCCTGGATGATGATCCTGGTTCATGAACCATGCTTGGAGTAAAACTAGTAAGTTGTTTCTGAGGTTCCATTTCCTTGTTCTATCTCAAGTTAATTTCAGAACCACTCCATAAAGTGGACAAACCAAAACACAACTGAGTTATGTATATGCACATAATTGTGTATGAAGAGTATTCATTGTCATTTTTGTGAGTGACATACTTCCATGGGACATTTGATTATACTCACTTTATCTGTAAGTGGACCCTCTCTTGGTCTTGATTAACAGTGCCTAGCCTGCTTTGACAATTTGTTTGAGTACTGAACAGAAAAGACTTCCTGACTTCTCTGTAGAGGATGAATATGTAGAGCATGATATTATTTATGAAAATGAAAATAAAGAAGATATACACATAAGTAATTCTTTGTTTATAGAAATTTATTCAGTGAAATATCCCCCAACAACTCATGTGTTTACCTCTGGGGAGGTGGGGGGAAGGGGGTAAGAGAGGAACAGAAGAAATGAGAGAGGGAAGGAAATGGAAGAAAACTGGATTCAGTTGTGTCTGAATTGTCTTTAATAGCATGGTGGAACTGGAGAGCATTATACTAAGTGAAATAAGCCAAGTGGTAAAAGACTAATACCATATGATGTCACCTTAAGTGGAACCTAATTAACAAAACAAACAAGTGAGCAAAATAGAACCAGAGACATGGAAATAAAGAACAAATTGACAGTGACCAGAGAGGAGGAGTAAGGGGGATTATGGAGAAAAGAAGGGGAAGGGTCAAGTCAAGGAACATGTATAAAGGACCCATGGACAAAGACAATGGAGGGGGGAAGAATTGAATGTGGTACAAGGGGAGTGGGTAGGGCAGGGGTGAGTAATAGGGGAAAAATGGGACAACTATAATTGAACAACAATAAGAAATTAATTGAAAAGATAAAGAAAAACATTGCCACACCTCTTTTCAAATAATTAACTGTTAAGAGCATCTAGGCAATGACTGTATCCACAAAATAATAGTGATATGATTACTGCAGTCTCAAAGAGAAATGCTTATAGGAGGTGTCCATAAGGCTACAATGAGAAATGGGGCACCTAAAGAGGGGATTTTAGTTCCTATTGCACAGAAATAAATTTATTGTTTCAGTAGTCAGCTTAGTACAATGCCAAAGCAGGAAATTGAAGAACTAAAAATGGAACTGAAAAATATATTTATTCGTGTTTAATTTCCTATACTTGGAACATCTTTATACCTTGTATATTACTTTTTGATTTAAAAAAATTATATAGTTCTCTTTTGATATATAACATGTACATCACTATCTACTCCACAGAGATTTCTCACAGAAGGATAAGGAAATGTTCAACTTCAATTCATATTTTTATTTGCCCTGATGAAATAAAATGCCTATGGAATTTAATGGAATATACTACATAAAACTAATTTAACTTTTATTCTAGTGGCCACATCTATAAAAGAGCAATTTTCAATGAAGTTTGAAATTCTGTAAAATTTAATCACCAACTATCCAGAGAATAGCTATAAAATATTTCTGAGTTTTCATTCACATGTGCAGTTGTATCTTAGAGCCTTAACTTTTGCAGAAAAGTATATTCTTTGTTAAAATATGTTTTTGTTCTCTTATGTCACTACTGATATGTATACATTAACTTAACAAATACACATTGAGCACTATGTACTCCCTATATGCTTGGTCTTAAGAATGAATTAGTAACCAAATCAGATATAGATGCTTATCATCACGTGGGATTTACAAGTTGGGTTAGGAATGGGGAGACAGACAAAAAATAAGCAATTTTCTGCCACAGGGTGATAAATGCTGTAAATAAAATCAGAGCATGGTGAGGGTATAGAGAATTGTGGGAATGCTGTTGACTGGGTGGTCAAGGAGACTCTCTGATAAAGTGACTCTGAGGGAAGTGAGGAAGTGAATGGCCGAGATATGGGAGAAACAGCTCTCAGACAGAGGGAACAGGGAGTGCAGAGTCCCTGAGGCAGGAGTATGCTGGGGTTCTAGAGAAACAGCAGTTACACCAATTTGGTTGAAGCGCAGTAAGAGAGGAGAGTGACTTAGGTAAGTTGCATAAACCTGTAGGATATTACAATTTGAGAGCAATTGGCTCTTTTTATTGCTAATTTTTTGCAGCATTATCCTAAATCAAGGGACTTAATTTCCTATGCTATATGCAAATTGTGCAGCTGATACCAAAATGTCATTAAGAGAATAATTTGCACTCCTGTCAGTAATAGGGAAATCACTATATGCTGTCTGGAATGTAAAGTGGACTATACAGTTGGACAAACAAACAAACAAACAAAAATGCACACCTGGTTAAAGGATGCCCTCTTCCTGTCATTTAGTAGTATACTCTCCCCTTTCTCCCATCATTAGATTAGAATTTAGAAACATTTTTTATTCTGGGCCAAGGCTCAGGGCAGGGTTGGGAAGCAGGGGTTTGTAAAAAATGACCTATAAGATTCTTATTTTTAATCTGGTATGATCCTTTGAGTTTTGCTGAAATCTCTCTTAATTAATATACATTCAGTTCTTATGGAGTACTTTTCAACATAAGATAAAATGTTTGAAAATACTTTGGATGATAATATCCCACAGAGGGCATATTTGTATCCCAATGGATCTATAATATCTATAATGTGTCTGTAGCTATTGGGAGGTCAACGACTTTTTTCAGGCAAGACTTCTTTTAGCTCCTAGAATCTGTCAAGTACTCAGAGCCACAGGGCCTCAGCACCTGCTGATTTTTTCTGCTTGGATGTACATTCCGATGACTCAGAGGTGCCTAGACCACACCCCGGATTCTTTATGTTAGCATCTCTGGGATGGGATCTAGCCACTAGTACTTTCTAAAGTTCCCCAGGGGATTCCAATGGCAACCAAACCTTCAAACCACTTGTTTAAGCATCTGCTTTGAACCCTAGTCCCAATCCCACTTCATACCTACTTCTTTTTGGCTTCTTTGCTCAGAGACACATTCCCTGGCTTGTCTTTGTTCTGACTCTAAGTCAAATACCCTAGTAAACATGCACCTCCCTCTCTGGAAACTCTTACCATAGTAGTTACTACAACATTATTTGTTTAATATTTTTCTTCTCCAAACTCTTTAAGAGCAACCTTGAAAGACTTGTTTAATATGACACAGCCAACACTTGCAATCCTGGTGTCTTAAGGCTAAGAGTGATGACTGAGTCTATCTTAAATTTCTTTCTTTCTAAATTAATCAAATGGCCAGTATAAGCATACCAAAGTAGTGCTGATCAAATTTATTTCAGGCAAATTTATGTTCCCCAAATGGGACTTGGTGGTTCAAAGTAAGTATTCAGAGGACACCCTGAAATATGAGATGCCGTGTGGGCATCTAAGTATTAAGCAGGTGCTTATTTTCTGCCACACAATTTTTGTCAAACGAAACTTGCCTGATGTGCAGGAAAATATATGGTATTGAAAAAATGTGCCCTACTCTTGATTGTTAGCTCCATGAGGGAAGTGACTATGTCTGATTTTTTTTATCATAAAATAAGTCTCCAGGGCTGAGCACCTGGCACCTTATACTTATTTGTAGAATGACTGAACTAGAACGAAGAAAACTACTCTAGAGGTTTATTTTCAAACTGATTCCAATTCAGTTAAGGGGGAATAAGCAGTGGTTCTCATTCCTGATTGAATATTAGCATCACCTAGATAGGAGCTGTTGAAAAATATCAATGCCTAGACCCTAACCTGGACCAAACAAACAAACAAACAAAACACCAGAATTTTGAAGGTTGATGCATTCATGTTTTTTGTTTTCTGTTACTCTTAATATATTACCTGCTTTACCAGGTTAATTTAGCAGCTAAACAACATGCATTTATTACCTCACAATTTCAGTCAGTCAGAAGTTGGGGTGTATAATGGTTCAGTGCTATGCTCAGGCTCTTGTCAAGCTGAAATCCAGGTCTTGACCACAGCTTCAGTTCTCTCTAGGGCTCTTGATTCCATCCCAAGCTCGCTGGTTGTTGGCAGAATCCATTTTCTTGTGGTTATAAGATTGAGGTCCTGGTTTCTTCCTAGTTTTAGGCTGAAGATCACTATCATCTTTAGAAGGCCACCCTGAAGTCCTTGTCAACTGAACCCTCCATCTCAGCAACAGAAAACCTCCTTTGGTGTTCAAACCCCTCCAAGCTTTAGATTTCTGCGACTCTGAGACTTGTCTTCTGCGAAAAACATTCTGCTTTTAAAGCCTTGAGTGATAAGGTCAGGCCTTTCATTTTATTTATTTGTTTATTTATTGCTTCTTAATTTTTTAATTGAGATTGAATTGGCATATAACATTGTGTAAATTTAAGGTGTACAACATATTTATTTGATGTACTTTTACTGCAAAGTCATTGGCACTTTGGCATTGTAGCTAGTGAAGAGATAATCTTCCTTTTTTGAAGTTGTTATTGTTATATAATGTAATCAGGTAAATGAAAGCCATAAAACTCATGGTCCTAGGGATTATACAGGATGTGTAAACTGGGATGGGAGTGCAGGAAGTCTGGGGCCATTTTTAAATTTTGGCTACAACAATTGGTATTAAGCAACTCTCCAGCTAAGCAGAACCACTGTACTAAATATGGCCTTGTCATATATTACAAAGGCCAATGTGTAAAGTGGCCTTTAAACATAGTAAGTTTAGAAAGAAATACCTCTTCTACTAAACAAAACAAAGTAAGCAGAGACTTACTTGGCCCGTGTGACTCTCAGTAGAGATACCATCTGAGAGAAGCCCTGCCTATGGAATTTAAATGAACTCTAAGATGCACTACTCCCACCTGGTAATAGAGCTAACCACCCCCAATAGTTCAGCAGAAGAGACACTAGTGGAAAAACTAATCATAGAAATGTGGGTGGGGCTAATGGAATAATCAAGGGATGGAGATGCACTAGGAGACTAGCAGCAGTAAGAGGTCATTATCACCTGTGGGAGGAATCGGCATCTCTGGAGTCCATGGAGAGCTGGAGGTGTGGAGGAAGCTGTGCATGCGAGGGACACCAGCTTCTGTCAGAGACTAGGTACAGAAGCAGAAAGGGACCAGGAATCAATCCTCAGATTTTCTCACCTCTCATCCTCTCATCCTGCCAGTGCTTTCTAGTGGCCCAACCCAAGTGGAAGCCTGCTGGCAAGGAGGTCTAGGAGAAGCTGTGCAGAGGTGTGAGGCCTTCTGTGATACAAAGCAGGGCAAAGAATGGGTGAAGGGAACTGGCATAGGCAAATTGAAAGTAGCCATTTGAAAATGATATATGTATTTTTCAGATTGAGGAAATATGTCTTGAAAATTAAAAAGTAGCATAACATGGGATTCTTTATGTTCTATAAAATAAATTACCGGAGTTTCCTACATAGGTGAGAATTGCCAATTAAATAATTTGGTCATCAGTCCTGGGCCCAGAGTTGCCCCCCATTTTATTTTGAACTCTCCCAGTTCTGTGTAGATTAGCTGTAGGAAAATGAGGTAGGCACTGGGATAGAAGGCAGGGAAAGGGAAGTTGTATATGTATGTTTTTATTTTTGAGACCAGTAATGTATAAACACATGCCTTTAAAATAGTACAAGCACAAATGTATCATGCTAATAGAATGAATAATTTTGTTGATAAATTAGGACATTTGTTGGTGACGTGGCTCACACAAAGTACGCATAGTGTATTTGATATGTATGAGTAAAATGAAGATAAAATAGTATTTTTAGCAGACATGGACCTTTAAAATATTTGTTAATTTCTGATTTATGTGAAGATTTATAACATAGGCAAATTTTAAATCTTCTTCCAGCATATTTCTGATTCTTTTTCATTAAAACCAGAAGACTACCTAGGCAGTTGTCTGGATATTGTCCTAAATTATATACTTTATTTCTTGTTTACTCTCCCTTTGCTCTACCTACATGCATATTTGTGTGTTTGTATTTCTTAGGTATTGTACAAATAATATTAAACATATTCTACTATCATGTTAACTTCCTTAGTTGAATGTTATTAAAATAATATTGTACTAATAAGTAATATACAATATTCAAATGTAAAATTCTTAATATTTAAACTTAAGAATCATACCTGATTAAACCTTTTAATCTTATCTGTTAAAAACATAAAATAAAATTAAAAAAAAACAAAGCAAAAACTCATGAGCACACAAAACAGTTTGGTGGTTATAAGAGGGAAGAGGGCTGGGGTGTAGTAAGGGTGAAGGGGGTCAAATATCTGGTGATGGAAGATTTGACTTTAAGTGGTAGACACATAATGCAATACATAGGTGATGTGTCACAGAATAGTATACTTGAAACCTACATAATTTTATTAATCAATGCCAGCCCAATAAATTTAATTTAAAAAGTAAGCAACAAAAGATTGAAATGGCAGTAAAGAATTATAACATGAAAAGGAAACATCAGCAGAATGAATTTACTGACAAATCCTGGGAGATGGAATGCAGTTGCAATCATGCCAACAGGTGATTGGAGTGATCTCAGGAGAAGCTGATAACCTAGTGTGGAGGTTTTGGTGCTGTGGCTGGTGGATGAAATTGGGTGATAGGAAGAGCAGAACTGAGAAAAGGGACAAAAAGTAGGGAACTGGCTGATTTTTTAAATAAATTGCTTATAGAATAGCTTCTCCTGCCCTTTTTCATCATCCTTTGAGTGCAGCTGCAGAACTCATGCCCAGGATAAAGCTGAGAGAGTCTCTCTAAGGAGAAAGAAGTTCTGGGCAGAGGTTGGGTGTCCAGAACAAGTGTTAGCTCTCTAGATTAGGACTCATCTTATCACACCATTTGGAGGAGGGGCACAGCTTCCTGCATGCTCTCTTACCAGGGAATGGAAGAGAAGCTTGCCATTTGATATCCTCTCCTAATACACAGAAACTTTACAGTGACTTGTCCTCTTTTTTAGTGTAGATGCTGGAAATGCCTGAGAATACCCAAGCCAGCTGCAGATGTTATTCTCCTAGTCTTACAACAGTGAATCCATGGATAACCAGTATTTCCACATATTTAAAGAAAGGTGACTATGCAAAGAAGAAAAAAAATCATAAGCAGAAAGACAATAGACTCGAGGGGGTACAAAAATAGAGAAAGGGATGCAAACCTTAGATCCACAGTGGTATTTGAAATGCCATTGCACCCATAGAGAAACATTCTTAAGTTGAATCCATAAATGAATGAATTAATTTTGTTAGTAAAATATTTTAAAAAGAAGGGAAAAATTTCAGGCACTGATACCTTCTCTACAAAGTTCCTTACTATGTATAATAAAGATTTTGCACTAACTCTTCTAAGATAGTGAAAAAGGAGACACTTTGCAACTCATTTATTAGGCTGGCTTAACTTAAATAACAAATCCTGACTCACATAGCCCAAGCAAAGAAAAATACCAATCCAATATTTCACATGGAAATAGAAAAAAATGCCTTTATAATAAATTAGCAAACAATGCATATCAATATATAAAAAGGATGATGATAAAGTTAAGTTGCTTATTCCATGAGTGAAAAAGTGGTTAAATACAAAAAAAGTCAATGTATTGTATTATCTCCTTAACAGAATATAGGAGAAAAATTTATTAAACAACCACCTCAGATTCAGAAAAAGTAGTTTATATTTATTAATTTTATCATTTAGATAAAAAAATCTTCAGTCAACTAGAAATGAAAGGAAGCTTTCTTAGTTTAAACCTGGGCATCCAGGGAAAAACACAGATAAGGATTGAGACAAGAATGTCTAATATCACCATGTATTTTCAGTTTTGTATGTGAGGTTCTATGTACTGCAATGAAGTGAAAACAAATAAATGCTGTTAAAATTGGGAAAAAAGAAATAAAACTGCTATTATTTGGAGATAACATGATTTGATTGTTTTTGTTTATGTAAAAAATTTAAAGAGATCTTCAGAAATAATATTTAGTTTGGTCCATGGATATAAGATGATCATTAAAATCATTGTGTCATGTACACCAGCATAAAATATTTAGAAAATAATCTGCATGCTACTATGTACAACAACATCAAAAACATCAACTGTATAGAATAGCTATAATGAAAATTTATGGGATCTCTATGTATAAAATAAGATATTTCTAGAAAATAAGAAAATCAAAATACATAACCATACTTACCATTTTAATGGACAGGAAGAATTGATACTTTTAAGTGTCAATTCTCCTCAAATGTTTTATATATTTAATAGAATTTTAAACAAAACCAAAGCAGGATATTTTATAGAAATTGGCAAATTGATTTTGAAGTTTATGTGAAAATGTGAACAGTTAAGAATAATCAAAACTATCTTTAAAAATATTGAGTTAGGAGAGCTATACTAAATCCACCTACACTGTCAGTATAAAGCTATTATAGGTTAAGACTAAGTGAAATGGTACCAGAATAGACTGATAGAACAATGGAACATAATAAAGTCCAAGAACAGCCCCACATGTTAATGGTTACTTGATTTATAACAAAGGTGGCATTGCAACCAGAGGCAAAGAACTTTTTTCCCTTTAATAAATAGTATAGGGTCAACTGGATATCAATATGGAGAATTTGAATCTTGACCCCCACCTTTCGCCATACACAAAAGCAATTTCCAGGCAATTATAACTTAAAATGTGAATGGTAGAAAAACATAACTTATAGAAGACAACAAAAAAACAGAATATATTCATGACCTAAGTGTAAGAAACTTAAAGACACACAAAGCATTACCATTAAGGAAAATATTGTGTAATAAATTATTTCTGTTCATTAAAACATATCATTAATAGAATATAAAAGGAAAGCCAAAGAATGGGAGGAAATAGTTGCCACTCACACAACCAATTAAGAGCTCCTATCCAGAATAGGCAAAGGGTTCCTACAAATCAGTTAAGTAATACAATCAGTACAATAGGAAAACTGGCAGAAAAAATCCTTGATCTGCCATATAACAAATAACCAAAACAGATATAAAAATATATACAAAATTTGAAAAACACAATACCACTGCATATCAGTTAGAATAGCTGTACAAATAGACTGACAATACCAACTGACAAATAGACCAATTATAGCAACTCATATGTTGCTGGTCAGAGTGACATTACATAACTGCTTTGGAAGAATGGTTTGATAATAGCTTCTAAAATTTCATAGAATCATACTCTATGACCCTAGACTGAGTAAAATAGAACACATTAGAATTATGAATCTAGGTACACCAAACAAAAATGTTCTTAACACCTGTAGCCAAAGACTGGGAAAAAATAAACATGTATAAACATTAGAAAGGATTATTTTTGGATAACTTCTGGTGAAGACTGAGGTGTAAATAAACAGAATTTGCCACCTCACACAACCACAGAAAGAATTACAACTAAATCTCAAAAACAAATAACACCCAGAACCATCAGGAAAACAAGCCGTATGGAAGTCTGACAGCCAAGGATTTAAAGAAGCGACATTCATCCAGACAAGTAGGAGGGGGTAGAGAAACAGTGTGGTGTGGAGAGGCGGTGACTGTGCAACAAGTGGTCCCACCTTCATGAGTGGTGGGTAAAAATCAGGAGGAATATCTTAGGAGTGAACTGTCCGAGCCCCAGGCCAGACCACACAGCCCAAGTTTCCAGTGCCAGGAAGTGACTGGAAATAAGGCTAGTGCTAAGCAAACCTCCAGAAGCCAGGCAGCAGCATTGTCCCCTCTCCAGGCCCTCCCGCAACACAGAGCCACAAAGCAGTGAAGCAGGTTGCTCCACTCTAGCAATTATCTAAGGCTGTGCCTCACACAATTTGTAGGTGCCTTTTCTATAATAGGCCACACTACTAAGACAGAAAGTCAAAGCAGATCCACCTAATAGATGGAAACAAACACAGAAAGGCTGCCAAATTGAGGAGACAAAGAAATATAGCCCAAATGAAAGAACAAAACAAAACCTCTGCAAAAGAACTAAACAAAATGGAGATAACCAACCTATTACATGCAGACTTCATGGAGATTAGGATGATCAAAGAACTCAATGAGTATGGCAACAACATAAAAAAGACCTAGGAAGAAATGGAAATTATATCAAGTGAAATAAAGAAGAGTCTATAGGAACCAACAATGGAAGGGATGAAGCCAGGACTAAAATCAATGAGTTGGAAGGTAAGGAAAAAATAAGCATTCAACCATAATAGCAAGAAGAAAAAAGCATTAAGAAAAATGAGGATAGTATGGAAAGCTTCTGGGACATCTCCAAATATACCAAGCTCTGAATCACAGGGATGCCAGATGGATAAGAGGAATAGCAATAAGTGGAAAATTTGTCTGAAAAAAAATAATGAAAGAAAACATCCCTAATTTGGTGAAGGAAATAGATATGCAAGTCCAGGAAGCACAGAAAATCTCAAATATGATGGACCTAAAGAGGACCACACCAAGACACATCATAATTAAAATGCCAAAGGTTAAAGATACAGGGAGAATCTTAAAAGCAGCAAGAGAAAAGCAGAGACTTACCTAGAAAGGAGTTCCCATAAGACTGTCAGCTGATTTCTCAGGAGAAACTTTGCAGGCAAGAAGAGACTGGCAAGATGTTTTCAAAGTGATGAAAACCAAGGACCTACAACCTAGGTTACTCTCTCCAGCAAAGCTATCATTTAGAATGGAAGGGCAGGTAGAGTGCTTCTCAGATAAGGTGAAGCTAAAGGAGTTCGTTATCACCAAGCCATTAATACATGAAATGTTAAAGGGACTTATACAAAAAAAGATGAGTATAAAGGACCTATGGACAAGCACAATGTGGGGGAGTGTTGAATGTGGGAGAAGGGGCTGGGCAGGGCAGGGGAGAGTGATGGGGAAAAATGGGGACAACTGCATTTGAACAACAATAAAATATTTTTTTAAATAAAAAGAAGATCAAAACTATTAACATTAAAATGGTAACAAATTTACAACTGTCAACAACCGAATCTAAAAAAAACAAACTAAACAAACAACCAGAACAGGAACAGAATCATAGATGCGGAGATCACTTGGAGGGTTGTCAACTAGGGGGAGAATGGAAAAAGGGGTACAGAGATTAAGAAGCATAATTGGTAAGGGAATGTTAAGAATATTATAGAAAAGAGAGAAACCAAAGAATTTACATGCACAACCCATGGACATGAACTAAGGGAGGAAATTGCTGGAGGATCTGGGGATACCAGGCAGATAGGGACAAAGGGGAAAATTTTGGAAAGCTGTAATAGCATAAATAACATATTAATTATGTAAAAAAGAAAGGATAAGTTTTATATATTCATAAAATGGAATACTACTCAGAAACTGAAATGAGTAGATTACTTCTATCAGCAAAAATATGGATAAACTTCACAAACCTAATGTTGAGTGACAGGAGCCAGTCATGAAAGAATATATAGCATTTACTTTCTGTTTACATAAATTTCAAAAACAGCAAAGCTATTAAGTCACTAGGAATAAGGATATTGATGCCTTATAAGAAGAAAGTGGTTTTAATTGAAAATGGGGTACAAAGAGGGGTTCTGAGGCAAGATAATATTTTATAACTAGTCCTATTATACTTATGTGATCATTTAAAAATAATCCATAAAGCTATAACTTGTCTACCTTTATGTATGCATATTATACTTAATTTAAAAATTTTTAAGTAAACACAACTGAAGTACATACTAAAGATTAAGAATTGGATTGGCATTAAAATTTTCACTTCAGTAATCTTATATCTTAAAAGATGGTGTAATTATGCCTCAAAATTGTGAGGGGAAAAAACACAGAAGAGTAGAATTCTAGGAAATAAAAGATGTATTCATTCATGTAAGAACTCATTAAATTCACCTCTTGTATACCATTTCTAAAAGAGTCCAAGAGTAATTTGAAGGCCTTAGGAAACAATAGAACTAACCCAGGAGAGCAATAAAAAGAAATAAGAAGATGGCAGCTGTGCTTATGGCCTAGAAGCATATTATATCATCCAACAAGTAGCATGATAAGGAAAGTGGATGCTTTAAGGAATGTGATAAAGTAGAAATACTTCCTGACAACGTGAAAGAAAGGAAATACAATAAAATTCTGTAAGGGGTTTATAAAGTAGTACAGGAAAATTATGTTACAAATGGAAGAAAACTGAAATGTGTCATATCAAATAAGTGATACAATGTAACTGAATATATTTGACCTTAATGTTTGAAATATTTATTCTCCTTCAGGTGACTCAGGTTAAGAGATGGAGAATGACCTCTTTGTGAGCTCAAACACACTACTGATTTCTGCAAAATAATCATATTTTAAATATTGTTTATTGGTTCATGATTTTTGGAACCAGACTGTGGCTATAAAATTTTATTGTAAATTGAGGTCAGAATATAAGTTCTGCACAACATTGTCAAAGCAATGTGAAGCCTAGCAGATCCTGACAAGTGGTGGAGGTAGAAATGGTGAGAGACTGAGATCTACAGCTTAGAGCTGATGGAATATGCTTTGACTTTGGGTGATGGGCACGCAATGCAACATACTGATCATGTAGCATAGAAATATACATGTGAAGCCTATATAATGTTATTAACCAATGTCACCCTAATAAATTTGATTAAAAAGGGATTTAAAAACTGATGGTTGTAAAGTAGAGATCCTTCTATATCATTTAAAAATTTAAAAATTTAGTCAACAAACAAGGAAAAAGAGAAAGTAGATAGGAGATGTATAGAGAAAATAAACTAAATATTTTTTTGCATCAATATACATCCTGAACAGACACTGCATAAAGGTGGTAAATCTGGACATAAAAGCACAAGCATTTTACTTAGTATTACCTCCAAAGGCCTAAAGGGAGAACTGCACAAAATTGTTGTTTGTGAGGAGAATTAGAGGAATGAGGGAACAAAAGAGGTATAAGGGAATCTTTCTAATCATTTTGTACCTCTTTCTTTTTTTCCTTATGTTTTATTTCTCTTTACTAGCATTATATCTATTAAAATAATAACTAATGAGAGTTCTTAAGAAAAAAGACAAAAAGAAAGAGGTATGAAAAGAGGTTCTTAGCAATTATATTAAGACAAAAATATTTGGTAAAGGAATTATCCAGAAGTAGTAGAAATGTTTAAATAGTAGTGCCTATATAGAACTCATAATTAGAAGTCTCATTTTATTTTGTTACTATTATGAAGTAAATGGTCCTTGTTTTGTGCTCTGTGGTAGATTTGAAATTAACCACATATATTGTAGCTCTTTCTTTCTGGAGGTGGTGTTTTTCCATCTCCTGGAATCTGGCTGGCTCTGTGAGTTTGTCTAATATAATAGTAGCAAATGTGCAATAAGAAGCTTGAGACTTCCAGCTAAGATGGAGGCATAGGTAGACACACTGTGCCTCCTCATACAACCAAAATAAGGACAATGACAATTTGAAAACAGAAAAAACAACCATTACTGACACAAAATCGAACTGTATGGAAGTCTGACAACCAAGGAGTTAAAGTAAACACATTCATCCAGACTAGTAGGAGGGGTGGAATTGGGCAGCCCGGACCGAGAGGGCTCAAGGCAGGGCAGCTGGAGGACACTGGGCATGCAAAGGAGCAGCAGGTGGACTCAGGAGGGGGTGGATTGTGGAGGGGTGTGGCACACAAAGCAGCTGGCAGACCAGGTGGTCCCATATTCATGCACAGATAAACCAGGCAAAACTGGGGAATGAGACAGACCGCGCAACCCAGGGTCCCAGCACAGGGAAATAAAGCCTCAAAACACTGATTGAAAACACCTGTGGGGATTGAGGTGCTAGAAGAGACCCCCAGCCTTAAAGGAGAGTTAGTTGGAGAGACCCACAGAGTCCCAGGACATGCACAAACCCATCCACATGGGAATCAGCACAAGAAGGGCCCAATTTGCTTGCAGGAAGTGAGAGACAAGACTGAAATCTGGCAGAGAGCAGAGCAAGCACCATTGTTCCCTCTTGGACCCCTGCCCCACATACAGCATCACAACCCAGAGATGTGGGTTACCCCACCCTGGTGAACACCTAAGGCTGAACCCCTCACTATGTAACAGGTGCATCAAGACAAAAAAATATGGCCCAAACGAAAGAACAGATCAAAGTTTCAGGAAAAAATACAACTAAGTGATGAAGAGATAGCCAACCTATCAGATGCACAGTTCAAAACACTGGTAATCAGGATGCTCACAGAGCTGGTTGAATTTTGTCACAAATTAGATGAAAAAATGAAGGCTACACTAAGTGAAATAAAGGAAAATGTAAGGGGAACCAATAATGATGGGGAGAAAACTGGGACTCAAATCAATAGAGTGGATCAGAAAGAAGAAAGAAATATCCAACCAGAAAAGAAAGAAGAAACAAGAATTCAAAAAAATAAGGAAAGACTTAGGAACCTCCAGGACATCTTTAAATGTTCCAACATCCGAATTATAGGAGTACCAGAAGGAGAAGAAGAAGAGCAACAAGTGCAAAAGTTATTTGAACAAGTAATAAAGGAGAACTTCTCCATTCTGGCAAAGAAAATAGACTTCCAGGAAGTCTAGGAAGCTCAAAGAATCCCAAAGAAGTTGGACCCAAGGAGCACACCAAGGCACATCATAATTACATTACCCAAGATTAAAATAAAGGAGAGAATCCTAGAAGCAGCAAGAGAAAAGGAGACAATTACCCACAAAGTAGTGCCCATAAGACTGTCAGATGATTTCTCAAAAGAGACCTTACAGGTAAGAAGGGGCTGGAAAGAAGTATTCCGAGTAATGAAAGGCAAGGACCTACATCCAAGATTACTCTATCCAGCAAAGCTTTCATTTAGAATGGAAGGGCAGATAAAGTGCTTCTCAGATAAGGTCAAGTTAAAAGAGTTCATCATCACCAAGCCCTTATTATAAGAAATGTTAAAGAAACTTATCTAGGAAAAAGAAGATGAAAAACAAGTACAATAAAATGACAGCAAACTCACAATAGTTAACAACCACACCTAAAACAAAAATAAACTAAGCAAACATCTAGAACAGGAACAGAACCACAGAAATGGAGAGTACATGGAGGGTTATCAACAGGGGAGTGGGGGGAGCAGAGAGGGGGAAAACGTATGGAGAATAAGTAGCATAGATGGTAGGTAGAAAATAGACAGAGGGCAATAAGAATAGTATGGGGAATGTAGAAGCCAAGAACTTATGTGTGACACATGGACATGAATTAAAGGGGGAAAATGTGGGTGGGAGAGGAGGTGCAGGGTGGAGGGGAGTGAAGGATGTAAAATGGGACAACTGTAATAGCATAATCAATAAAATATATTTTTTAAAAAAGCTTGAAAAGTGCTTATAAATTGGAACTTCTTTCTTGTTAATCTTGGACCATGAGACTTCTATGTGAAGAAGTCTGGGCAGGCTGCTGAATAATGAGAGGCATGTGGTTCTTGAGAGGTGACCAATCTCCAGGATGTGAGTGAGGCTACGCTAGGTTATCCGGCTGCTGGTTGATCAGCTTGCTGACCATAGACTACTGGGTGAGCCTGGCCAAGACCAGCTGAAGAATCCCAGATCAGATGAACTGTCCAGTAGACCCCAGAATTATGAGCTAAGTAAGTGGTTGTTGTTTATGTTTTGGAGTGTTTTTTATGTAGTAAAATCTAACTGATTCATTTCCTATAAATAAGCAGTCCTATGACTGCTACCATGCCATAGGACATTTATGAATACTAACAAGATTTGTGATTACTAATGAGATACGACTAGTAGAGAAAATTTAGTATAGCTTTAGATGAATAGTGTACATATAGTATGTCTTTACATGAATGATGAGTTTTTTGTATCTCTCTCTTCATCGTTCTATGTCTCATAGTAAAAATGTTATTGCCAAAAATACTTGCACCTACTTATGTTCGCATAAATCTGTCCAGGTAAAGCTGTATGATGCTTTGTTCATCAAACTTGGCTGAAGATACACCAGAACAAAAAAAGACTGGATAGTTGAACTGTGATTGAAGATTGAAATGGGCCCTGGCTGGTGTAGTTCAGTGGATTGAACATGGGTTGTGAACCAAAGGGTCACCGGTTTGATTCCCAGTCAGGGCACAACCCTGGGTGGCAGGCCAAGTCCCCATGGGGGGCACATATGAAAGACAACCACATGTTGATATTTCTCTCCCTCTTTCTCCTTCCCTTCCCCTCTCTCTAAAAATAAATAAATAAAATCCTTTTTTAAAAGATTGAAATAGGATTAAATATTTATTTTGCCAACTGCAAATTTTACAAGAGCATTAGTTAGGATGTTCAGTTCTCCAACTAAGAGAGAGAAGGACTTGCTAAGCAATACAAGAAAGTCAATGGATATTTCCTGTAACTTTCACTATTCAATATTTTTCTAATAGCTTTCACTATTCAATATCCAATAACTTTCACACTTTCAATACTCAGAGATATTGAACAGTATGATTTTTTAGGAAATAATCCAAAGCTCTTTTATATATTATGATTAAGGCAGTATATTTGTTTTTTGAAGGACCATCAAATTTAAAGAAAACTCTAAAGGAAAAATTTAACAGTCTATATTCATTACAGTTCGAAATATCTATATTAGGTTATTTAGATTTTTCACAACTAATTCAAGGGTCAAAGATTACATCAAGATGCCAAGATCATTCAATGGAGAACGAATACTGTTTTCAATGAATGGAGTTTGGGCAAGTGATATTTACATGCAGAAGAATGAGTTTGTACCCCTTCTTTACACCACACACAAACAGTTAATTTAAAATGGATTATAGAATTAAATGTTAGAACTAAAATTATTAACTTTAAAAGAAAATACAGGAGTAAATCTTTGTAACCTTGAATCAGGCAAAGTCTTCTCAACATGATACCAAAAGCACAAGTGCCAACAGAAAAGAGAGATAAGTTAGATCTCGTCAAAATTAAAAGCTTTTGTTTATAAAAAGATTCCATCAAGAAAGTGAAAAGACAACTAGCAGCATGGGGAAAATATTTGCAGATCATATATCTGATAAAGTTGTAGTATCCAGAATATATAAACAATTCTGAAAATTTAATAACAAAAAGAAAAATAACCCAATTAAAACACGGGCAAAGGATCTTGACAGACACTTCTCCAATGAAGATACAGATAATCAATAAGCACATAAAAAGATGTTCAACATATTAGCCATTAGGAAAATGCAAAGTAAAACCACAATGAAATAATACTTCACATGCACTAGATGACTGCCATCAAAGAGATAATGACAAGGGTTGGGATTACATGGAGAAATTGGAAGCCTCATATACTGCTGCTAGGAATGAAAAATGGCACAGCTGCTTTGGAAAACAGTCGGGTAGCTTTCAAACAATTAAGCAAAGAGTTACTATATGACCCAGCAATTCCACTCTTGATATATGCTCAAAAGAAATGAAAATATGTGTCTATAAAAATATTTTATATGCAAGTATTTATAGCAGCATTATTCATAATAGACAAAAGTAGAAACACCCAAATGTTTATCAACTGATGAATAAATAAATAAAATGTGGTATATGAATATAATATAATATCATTTGGCCATAAAAAGGAGTGAAGTACTGATATGTGATATAACCTGGATGAACTTTAAAAACATACTAAGTAAAAGAAGCCAGCCATAAAAGGCCACATATTGTATGACTTCATTTATATGCAATATCCAGAAGGGGCAAATCCGTACAGACAGAAAAAGAATTACAGCATTTTGCCATGTATAGTGTACACTTTTTGCCCAAATTTTTGAGGCATAAATAAGGATGTGCAATATACATGGTGGTACTAATTCTGTATCTATATAAATGTATTTGATTCTTTTATTTATGCTTATGTCTTAAAAATATAACCCTAGAAAGCAATAATGATATCTGTATGAAAAACAATACCCTGGAATACAATAATTGATTTTGTTTCTAAATATAAATAAATAAAACTTGAATTAAAATATTAAAATGAAAGGTGTTTTTCCTAAAAGTTTGAGCCAAAAACGTGGGTGTGCATTACCATGTTTTGTTGTGGCTCTATGGGAGGAGGTAATGGAGAAAGACAGCTAATAGGTATGAGGTTTCTTTTGGGGTGATGAAAATATAGATTGTGCTGATGGTTGCACAACTCCGTAAATACACTTAAATTCGCTGAATTGTATAATTTAAGGGTATGAATTATATCTCAGTGAAGGTATTGTTCTTTAAAAATTATGTCAGATGACTTGACCTCATGTGGACAATTTACCTAAACTGTAATAGCCTTTACAAAATAAAAATGGATTCAAGGAGTTTTTATATTTAAGAGACATTAAAGGAATTCTTCATTTTGAGAGTATTTTTTTTTAAAGCTAGATACATTAAACTCAAATCTACTAACTCAATACAAACTTAAGAAAGGAAAGTATTTGGTATTCTTTCCTTGGTCAGACTATTGTTGTGCTGTTCTAAGTCTGACTTATTAAATATTCTATATCTGGTTTATCAAAGCTGTTATTTAAGAGAAGCATCAAGATAAATTTTGAGAATTAAAAAATATCAGATATAAGTAAAAACAAAATAAATATTTTCTTTTTTCCTCAACATATTCATGTGAAAAACACATGCTAATATTTCATCTTTGTTTCTTCATTCTACTTGCCAGAAAACCAGGCAAGGTGTGATATTTAATCATCTGTGTTGCTTTAATATTCTAGTGACATATATATTTTTTTTGTTCTAAGTTCTGCACAATCATTTCTCAAACAGACGCTCTGAGAAGAAATGTGAGAAACTTTTATCTTGTTTTGCATGAGAAACTCATCAGATGAATTGATAAATAGTTATTAAAAATAGTTTATGGGAAGGAGGAGGGACTGAGTGGTAGGGAGAGAGAACTGAAATCCAATTACTTATTATTTTTAGACTAAAATAAGATTGATTTAAAAATATAGTCAGTTACCAGATTGAGTTCAAATTGTTATGTATTTCAGTTAACTCCTAGTTTATGTTAACTTTTCCCCTCCTACACTGTAAACTTCTCAAAGTCAAGTAATAAATAACTAGTTTCTTACCCAAATTATCAGCAAAAGACACAGAGTGCTTAATCATAGTAATAATGGTCCTTCAAGTCCCGCATTAGTTGAAGCAGCCTTATTTGGTCTTTGAAGCATTGTCAAGGGTAATTATCTCTCATTACAGAAGATGAAATGGAGCCTTATCCAGATCAAATTTTTCAGAGTATTATTTATGTAAAATTAAATGTGCAGTGAGGACTCACATCCAATACATTTGCTGAATCACTTATTTAATGATTACATAGTAGCCAATAATTACTATTGATTGGCTTATATTAGTGACTGGTCTATGCAATGATTGACTGATTCTTTCATGGCCATGCTTTCCAACTCATTGAAAGCCCTAATAATTGGTGTGTGAAAAGATACAAGCAAGTCTCCTGGGGCAAATGAATGTCTCCTGTGAGTTCTAAACACATACAGTCAGGTGTGCATATGCCAACTGCACCTACTTTACAACCCCAGAGCCTTTGCCTCATGATAGAGCTGAACATTTCCTTCTGACACTCATTCTCCTAAATTTTGCTCCATCCACACTCTAACTTACGGTGAGCCTATATCCCATTGTTTTTAAACCAAAATCGATCTCTTTGTTACTTCCACTCATTAGCCCTAGGCACAGCTTCCAGAGACACAAAGTCCAAGTCCATCCCCTTTTTCTTACAAGTAAATGTTCTAAGATACCTTTTTTGGGTACACATTTAGAAAGCTTCTTTTCTACACTAGAGTGATTTTTCAACAAGTTTTGATAAAATGTGCAGTAGACAAGTGTTGTTTACATGTGTCTTGCATTCATTCCTGTTCCTGATGTGAGGCCATATTGAGGTGACTATCCTCGTCCCAGTTTCATTCTACACATGTGGATTGTGGTAACTCTACCAATGAGATCCATTTTCCTCAGTGTTGCTAAACAGTAGTGTATGCCTTCCCCAAAGGTGTAGAGATAGAATTGCCAGACCAATATAAAATAATTTTAGGGCTTCTGTTGTAACTATTAGGAAAAAGGAAGCTTACTTACTAGTGAGGTTGCCAAACAAAATGGTGAAATGTAATGTCAGAGCTGCTAGGAATTAACACCTGCAAGGAGACTGTGAGTGAAGCTCATTCGGAGGAAGGCTATACTGAGAGATGGAGGGATGGAGACTGAGGACATCACATGAATCCCTAGACCATGCCCTACCTGAAACCAGATGCACCTCAACTTTTCACATACACTAGCCAATAAAATCTCTTTTTAAGAATAAGATCATATGATTTGCATTCTATGAATTGCCTCCAAAATAATATTTGCTAAAACCCCAAATTTCTACTTTCTTCACCACCTTTGTGACTATTGTAAACACCTTTAGCTAAGATGATGTGAAGGAATGCTATATCCAACTAATACCCATACTATTAACATAGTGAATAATATATGTAATTAGAAAGATTTTTAATAGGGAATGAGATTGTATATGTGTTTTTGAAGCATTCTTTGTAGACTTGATTGCCATACTAAATATTTTAGATTTTATTTTATACACAAAGGATGCTTAAGTTTTTATAGAGTGGAGTGTCATGACACAACCTATGTTCTTAAAATAAAAGCTGCTGGAGGCAGAGGGACATCTGTTGTGAAGAATAAGAGGCTTAAAGTCAAGAGAGAAGTTATTCAGATAATAAAAGAGAAGATATGAGAAAAGATGAATTTGGTCTACAGCAATTTAAAGGAAGAAATAATGGAAATACTGGTAAATAGAAAAGCTGCAAAATTTCACAACTGGTTTGTCACGAAAATTATCAAATAAAATGTGTAGTTCTGAGTCAGAGTCTTTTTTCAAAATTTCCTTTCTTTTCAGTGTTACATTATTTCACTCATTAATACTCCCTAAAATTTCAATTATTTGTATTTAATGAAACTAGAGTCTCATGTTTTCACTGAGTTATTTTTCAGGGCAGTATTGTTAAAGTAAGTTTAGATTTTATGTTATATCATGTTTTAATTTCTGGTTATGTTTATGAGTAATCTGAAATTCCTCTCTGACTTTATTGAATTATACTGGAATTTTTTGTCTCCTATTATGATTATTTCCTAGAAATTAATGCTAAATAAAACCACCCCAAATGAGAGGCCATTCAATAAGTACCTTTTCATTATGTTCATGGATTTCCTTGGTCAGGAATTCAGAACAGCAACAATAGCTTGTCTGTGCTTTATGACGTCTGCAGCCTCGGCCAGGAAGAAGACTGTGGCTGGGATGACTTGAATGTCTAGGGATTGCCATTATCTAGGAGTTTCTGGAGTTTAGGCATGGTTGACTTGAAGACTGGGTTCAGCCTGGCTTGTCAACTTGAGCACTTATGTGTAACCTCCAAATACCTTAGACTTCTTCAGAACATGTCCCCTGGATTCTGAGACATACTCGACTCTCCAGAAGGAAGCATTTGTAGAGTGAGTATTCCAGAACATTCAGGTGAAAGGTGAATGTTTATAGTGGCCTACTCTCAGAAATCACATGGTATTACTTCTGCTTAATCTATTAGTTAAAGCAGCCACAAGGCCACCCTACATTAGTGTGGAAGATGAAAAAAATGTGCATTCATTTTTAAATACTGACCCAACAATCATAGAAATTCTTTGAGTACTTGCAAAGAAATTGTGCTTTCCAGCTGCAGTATGCAAAATCAGCATGTCTATTT
>PVIA01012489.1:0-37531 GCA_004024845.1 Tonatia bakeri | reverse complement strand
GGAGCCAGGACACCCTGAGCCTTAATCCAGACCTGTGGCTTAATCCAGAAAATATCAGCTCAAGGCTGGGGAGCTGGAGGCATCGCTCGGGAGACCCCCAGCGCCTGGGGCCCAACCAGCAGAGGCTGTCGGGAGGGTGGGGTCAACCGATCGATCGAGGGACCTGGGCCTGGCCAACACCGGGCCTGTCCCAGGACCCCAGCTCCTGGCCCCCTGACCAGTAAACCAAGGTGCCCCCAGACCTGGGTGCTGGGGTCAGACAGTCCCCGCCACCCCTCACCTGTGAATGACCAGGTCTTCTTCTGGCCTCACAGTTAGTCACGAAGAGACACACCTGTGCCTTGTGTGCCTCTCGATTTCAAAGTTTCTTATTAGTGAGCGTGTTTCTCCAGGAAGGTGTTGGAGCTGGGACAAAGCCTTGACTGAAAGCAGGTTCCTGGGTGTTTAGGAGCAAGGTGATGGAGTGCTGGAGTGTAGGGTGAGCAGGAGAAGGCGGGAACTCTCTGCTGGTGAAGGAACCCTGGGCCAGGAGCCAAAAGACCTGGATCCAGGGCCTTCCCTGCACCTCACCTTTCCCATCCACGAAATGGGGCCAGAAGAAGGCCCATGTTGCCTCTCCCTGGGAGGGGAAGGCTAAGAGAGCTTCACAGCTCACTTGACCAACGTGTCAGGAACGTGTCATCACGTCCCCGCCTAGCAAACACTGCCGCCTGCTCTGCCCATTCATCCTCACTGACCCCTCATGCCACCGGGCCCCGAAACATAGCAGCTCCCGTCCATCCCACCTGCGGCCGGGGCTGAGCAAACAGGAGGGCCCCGAGGAAGGCGAGTGCTCCTGCGTCTTGGGAAAGCTTCCGTCTCCCTGGCATATGGCCCAGGGTGTTGGCAGTAACTGTCCTAACGTGGCAGACGTGAGAGTTCTGGGGGTGTGGGTGGGGCGGGTGGCAGGCAAGGGGTGATGCGGGAGGGGTGGGGGCAGAGAGGGGCTCTCCAGGGGTGGGGTCGCCAAGGGGCAGGGTGCGGGCGTGGGCGGGGTGGGGGCCCGGGGGCAGAGCGGGCCGTTGGCACTGCCTGGGTAAATAACGCGGGCCCACAGCACACACGTTTGTTTGCACAGAAGGGCTTGAAATGGTTCCAGGCCTGCCCTCTGTCCCCCGCCCCCCGCCCCCTTGTCCCTGCCCACCCCATCGCACCCCACCTTGACCTTTCCTTCCTTGTCACCTAAAGGAGCCCTTGAAAGAGAGAGTCGAAGTCAAAGGGAACACCCTTCCCTCTTGCCAGTGCTCTCTCCGCCGTGGCTAACTTCCTCCGCAGGACAGTGGACTGGGATCCGGGGATGGGCTGGCTAAGGAACAGAGGACTAGACATGAAAGGCTCCTTTTCTAGGCCTCAGTTTGCTCATCTGTTGAATGGGACTGATCGTGTCTTCCACTGTGAGCACCAACGGAGGTCGAGAACTTCGGGAAATTGTGTTAAGCACACAACACATGCAAAGATTTGCTGCTGCCAGCCAGCCCGGCTTCCCTGGGAACAAGAAGATGTCCCTTTACAATCCGACCCCACCTCCCACCCCACGTCTTCCCCAGCCCTGTCCCAGCTGCCCAGTGACCCGAATCCCCAGCTCTCTCCCAGGCCTGGCCACTGCCCACTGGGCCCCTCATCCCTGTAACCAGCTTAGCGGCCCCCATGGGGATGGGGAAGCAGCCAGACCTGACTCCTTCCTCTCTTGTTTCTGCAGACGCGGCCACCGGCCTGAACAGCAGCGGCATGGGCAGCGCCAGCCCCAGCCTGAGCAGCCTGCCCCCCAGCCGCCTCCTGCTATCCCCCAGCACTGTGTTTCGGACAGGCCCGGAGAAGGTGGCAGCCAGCGTGGTCAGGCCTGAGAGACAGGACTGGAGCCCCAGCCCGCCTGCCACACCCGAACAGGGTCTGTCTGCCTTCTACCTCTCCTACTTGGACATGCTGTACCCCGAGGACAGCCACTGGGCCGCTAAGGGCCCCGGGGTCAGCACGCAGGACAAGCCGCCTGAGGAGCCTGAGCAGTGCCCGGTCATCGACAGCCAAGCTCCAGGGGGCAGCCGGGACTGGGTCCCAGGCGGGCTGGCGCTGGAGGACCACTCGCTGGAGCAGGTGCAGTCCATGGTGGTGGGCGAGGTGCTCAAGGACATTGAGACAGCCTGCAAGTTGCTCAACATCGCCGCAGGTGAGTCCCTCCACACGTGCACCTCTGCAAGGTGGGGACAGGCGGGGCTGAGGTTGCTGCGGGAGCAGGGACACGGCCTGCTGTGCTCTGGCCAGCCCTGCCCAGCCTCAGGCAGCCCCAGGAATACTGGTGCTTCTCCACACTTGGGCACATAGTTGGGAGCCGAGGCTGGGAAGCTCTGACCCTCCGTGCACCCCCACCACCCGAGTCCCTGCGGGATGAAGTGAATTCGAGCGAGCTTGACACCTTGGGGCCACCACCTCCTCTCAGACTCCTCTGCCCTCCCCCCGCCAGCTGCACCTTCCTCCTCGCTGCATATTTTATTTATTTATCGTATTCATTTTCTGTCTTCCCCCGCTGGAATATACACATGCAGAAGACACCATTTTCATTTGTTTTGTTCATGGTTACATTCCTAGCTCCTGGGATGGCACCTTGTACTCAATAAACAGTAACTTAATGTGCCAGGCCCTGTTCTGGCACCGGGTGCTGGGTGGTGAACACAGCGCAGAAGCTTCTTCATTTACGAAGGCGACATCAGCGTGAGGGAAACAGATCGTTTGTAAAGTGAAGGGACACCAGGAGGCTGGGCACAAGGGCATGTGCCAGGCCTGTGGTTGTGGAGCTGATGTTGCGGGCTGAGGGGCTGCTGGGTCTCCAGCCCTGCCCCTCCACCGTCTGCAGCTCTGGGCAGGCCTGACCCGTCTCCTCGGTCCCTGAGCCCTGGCAGGTGAGCATCTCACTCTGCTGCTTTCACACAGGTCTTGGGGCAACCCTCAGGCCCAGCCCCTCCTCCTAGCAGACATCTTGGCCACGCCCCCGACCCCCGCTGGTGCCGCCTTAAGGTAGCTCCTGCCAATGCCCCAGCACTCCCGTTGCCTGATGCCCAGGCCAGCACCTCTGATCCCAGGGAGGTCTCTCACGGTACCTTCACTCCCACGCCGGGTTGGGGAGTGAGGGGCCTGTCCTCTGGACAATGGGGACAGAAACAAATAGATTTGACCTGAGAGAGGAAAATGGGTTTGTTAAGCGGGGCAGCCCAGTCTTCAGGTCACGCTGCTGGGGAACCAGTCTAGACCAGTGTTCACTTGGAAACCCACTGTGACTGTGCCCCCCATCCTCGTCTCCACCCGTGAGCTCTGCCAGGCTCACCCCAGAGCAGCTCCCCAGGGAGACATCTAGGACGTAGCCAGTGACTCCTCTGCCTCTTCAGGCCCGCGGGCGCCCCTGACCACCCTGAGACCTGCCATTCATTTATCTGTTCATTTAGCGCATGTGCAGTGAGCAGCTACTATTCACCCAGCTCCTAGTGAGGTGCTAAACAAGAGATGGAACTCTCATTGCCTCAGTTTCCCCATCTGTAAAATACAGTAGGGGGAGTGCAGGTTTGGGTTATAGTGTTAATTCTTGGTTGGATTTTTCTGCGTTTCTTTGAGGGGCTTTGAGAAGGCAAGAGGCACCTGAAAGAGAAGTTCCTGAGTTTCTGGTCTAATGTCACTGTCCCCTCCAGGGCTGCAGCTCCCCAGCGTGTCCTTTGGAGGCGCTGGAAGTGTCAACCCAAGGTCTGGGTGAGGTGGGAGGGGCGGAGGACCCAGGCTGTCCTGCCCTGAGCCCAGTTTGTTTGCAGGGCTCTGCTCCTTCCTCTCACCCCAGTCCCTTCTTGGGGAACCCTTCCACAGGGCCCCTCAAGAGGGCCCAGCCCAGCCCGGCCCGTCCCCACCTGGGAGTTCAGGGTCCTGGGCCACAAGTCCCCAGCCCCCACAGCGTGCCCTGGGAGCACAGCGGGCGCATTCTGGGCAAGGCCCCACACAGCCCCGGAGCTGAGGGGGTGTCTCTCGCCCAGATCCCATGGACTGGAGTCCTGGCAACGTGCAGAAGTGGCTCCTGTGGACGGAGCACCAGTACCGGCTGCCCCCCGTGGGCAAGGCCTTCCAGGAGCTGGGGGGCAAGGAGCTGTGCGCCATGTCAGAGGAGCAGTTTCGCCAGTGCTCACCCCTGGGCGGGGACGTGCTGCACGCCCACCTGGACATCTGGAAATCAGGTGGGACACGGCGTGGGCGGGAGGAGGGGCACAGAGGGGAGCTCGGGCCCAGGTGTCTGCTGGGAGGTTACTCTCCGCTGTCCTCCGCTGAGGACCCAGCCCCTAGTGCAGCTGCCTCCCTGGAGCCTGGGTGACCGCCAGCCCTGGCCAAGCCCAGAGGACACAGGACAGAGCACGTGGGAAGTTCGGAGGTAGAAGTTAGACTGTGAGGACATGGGAGGTCACAACCGATGGGACCATGGATGCTACCAAGTCCTTCTTTGTACCTCTAAAATGTCATTTGTTTTTTCAGCTGTTTTTCATTGGCGAAGTAATAGGGTCATAAATGTGTACATTTTTTTTTAACTTAGTGAAAATAGTATATCGTAAAAAGTAACCTTTCCTCTCACTCCAGACCCCCAGCTTTCCAATCCCCCTCCCTGGGGGCAACCACTGTTACCTGTTTCTTGGGAAAGTTTGTGCATATACAAGCAACTATGTATGTGTGGTTTTCTCACCCTGTTTTGAAAAACATGGGACATATCAGAGTGTACCGTGTTCTGTACTTAGCGACGACCCTGGATCCTGTTCCTTGCAGGGGTGCAAACAGCTGCCTGTTTATTTGAAAGGCTGCATGCCGACCCCATCTCCATCCCACCAGTGCCCTGCATGGAGCAGTGTGCCTTAGAGGAAGTGCTTGCTCAGTGGGTCAAGGCCCCTGACCTTGGGGGCCCCAGTGAGCAAGGGGCAGGACCTACTCATATGACCCAGTCAGAGACCAGCGCCCTGCCCCCCAGGCTCCTTGTCAGCGACTGCCAAAGCCAGTGGTCAGTACCAGACTGAGTGCTGGGGGGCGACGGGGCTGGAAACCGGTTGTCTTCACCCTCCGCCCCACTGCCACCCCCACCACGGCTGGGTCTGGGACAGGGGAGACAGGGAGGGGGCTGGGCAGAGAACAGGAGGGTTGGACATGTTGGGCGCACTTGGCAGCTGGAGGGCAGGGGTTGTTTCTTATGCGGGACACTGAACAAGGTGCTGTGCAGACTTCCTAGGACCCTTGCAGGTTCTGTGAGGAAGTGTCCCAGCCCCATTTCTTTGTAGGCAGTCAAGGCTCTGTGTCAGTGCTTCCCTCTGAGCAATGTCCAGGCCTGTTAAGGCCCCTCCCAGCTCTGAAATCCCAAATTTCCTTCAAGGAAGCAGCTACAGACTGGCAGAGGGAGGGAGCCATTGGGAAACCCGGGTCACAGGGGGCCTTTATGGCCCTACAGTCCCACCAAAATGTCCTCCATTCCCTTGGGGTCTCTCCTGGGTCCCCAACCTCCTTTCATTGTCCTGCAGCGGCCTGGATGAAAGAGAGGACTTCCCCTGGGACAGTTCACTTCTGCGGTGAGCAGGGCAGGGCACTGGGGGGCCGGGCTCCGAGCGCTGAGCGCTGAGGTCGAGGGTTGGCTGCCCGGGAAGTGGGGTGGCTGCAGTTCCCCACTCACCACCGCCCTCCCTGGCCGCCCAGCCTCGACCAGCGAGGAGAGCTGGACGGACAACGAAGTGGACTCGTCCTGCTCTGGGCAGCCCATCCACCTGTGGCAGTTCCTCAAGGAGCTGCTGCTCAAGCCCCACAGCTACGGCCGCTTCATCCGGTGGCTCAACAAGGAGAAGGGTGAGCTGGGTGCCTGGCGGGCTCAGTGGGGCTTGGGGCAGGACCAGCAAGGAGGGGGCGCTGTGGGCAGTGGGGCTGCCTGGGCTCCTACAGGCACTAGGTCCAGGGAGGGGTTGTGGCTGGGCAGAGGGTGGAGCTGGTCCTCACCTTTGCCCTGAATGACAGACATGCTGCTGTCATTGGACCCACTCAGGGTGTGTGCAATTTGTGCCCATGTCTGTCCGTCCGTCTGTCTGCTGGCCAGGCTCTGTCTTGTTCAGGATCCCCAGGGCCACACAGTGCCTGGGACACAGTCTTTGCCCTCAAAACATCATAGCTTCACCCTGGCTGGTGTGGCTCAGTAGGCTGAGTGCCGGCCTGTGAATGGAAAGGTTGCCAGTTTGAATCCTGGTCAGGGCATGTGCCTGGGCTGCCGGCCAGGTTCCCAGTGGGGGGCGTTTCTCTTGCACGTCCTGATGTTTCTCTCCCTCTCTGTCTCCCTCCCATCTCCTCTCTCTAAAAAGTAAAGTCTTTAAAAAAGAAAAAAACCCATAGCTTCATGGGGAAAAAAACCATAGTGTCACAGGGAGACTGACGTCACCCAGTGAGAAGTAAAGTGCGAGCCACATGCATGGCGTTAGGTTTTCAAGCACCACATGAAAAACATTTTAAACAGGTGAAATCGATCTTATTAATAATTTTATTTAACTCTCTATCATAATTTATTATAATTTCAACATATAAGAAATACAAAATTTCTAGTGAGGTATTTTATTAAGTATTTGAGATCCGATGTTCACTTTACCCTTACGACATACCTCATTTTGGACTTGCCACATTTCCAGTGCTTGAGAGCTCCCTGCGGCCAGTGGCTGCCTCACTGGACAGTGCAGGGCCACAGGGCGTGCCTGTGTGTGTGTGTGTGTGTGTGTGTGTGTGTGTGTTCACAAAGGCTCAGAGCCAAGAAATCCGCGTTCTGAGCCCCATCTCGTCATTAGTAGCTGGGGGCGCCTGAACCTCAGCCTTCAGATCCATTCACCCTACGGCCTCACTGAGCTCCTCCTTTCCCACCACACGTGCTCGGGGGGCGTTTACGAAGAATTATAGTGCTCTGGGGCCTCGGGGAGGATTCGGCCATACCCGGTACTCAAGGGACCCGCAGTCTTGTACGGGAACTAGCAGTGAAATGAGCTGGTATGCAGAGCATGTCAGGGCTTCGAAAGCACCGTGGGGGCAGCTGTGCCCAGGTCAAGGAGGACTTCATGGAGGAGGTGATTCTGAGGCTGAGCATGGAGGATGAGAGGGGCTAGAAGGGGTGGCAGAGAAGTTCCTGCACAAGGCGCGATGACTCTGTGTGTACATGTAAGACTGAGAGTGAAGCAGCGGCTCCTCCGGTCCTCTGGTGCTCTGGGGAGAGGGCCCCTGGTGGAGTCCAGGGAAGGGAGGACGGGGAGAGCGAGGTGGCCTGGGAATGCTGCCCTGGGCCTTGCCAGGAGGGGTTAATAGTGGGGGTGTTAACAATGCCGCAGTTCTTCCCAAGGGGTGCTTCCTTCAGACTCCGCTCTAAGCACTTCCTGTAACCACTCACCCCCCACTTATGCACAGGAAAAAGGGGCCTCAGACAGCTTCTAAAGGTAGAAAACAGCAGGGCCAGGATGCAAACCCAGGTTGGCCCAGCGTCAAACCCACTCTTTCCACCACCTCCCCTGAATTAAGTCTGCCAGCAAGGGCTGTGTGAGCAAAAGCGTCCGAGAATGGCAAAGAGGTCTTTCAGGCTTGGGAACTGCAGGGCAGTGGGGCGGGGTGAGGACAACTGTGCCACGTGAGCTGAGGGCACAGTTGGAGCCCTGCTCGGCTTCTGTGTGAGGTGCGCAAACCCCACAGCGGGAGCCGCGGCTGGCAAGGGCCAGGCCCTCAGGGCCCCAAATAACCCACTGAGGTACTCAGGCTCACCCTGCTCCCAGGAGGTTCAAGCCTCTGTACTATTATTTACCACTTACTGGGCCCTGTGGCATGCTCCTTGTATGCATTTCTTTGGCCCTCACACCGACCTTGGGAGTAGGCATTATGGCCCCCACAGCCTGGCCCTGCCCTCAGGACACTGGCTGGCTTGGCTTTCAAAGAAACTGACTTAGTCTCGGTCTTTCTTCCTCCGGCTGTTCCCTACCTGCACGCTGGTTGTCTCTGGGCCCTCCTGCTCCCCCAGGCATCTTCAAAATTGAGGACTCCGCCCAGGTGGCCCGGCTGTGGGGCATCCGAAAGAACCGCCCCGCCATGAACTATGACAAGCTGAGCCGCTCCATCCGCCAGTATTACAAGAAGGGCATCATCCGGAAGCCGGACATCTCCCAGCGCCTCGTCTACCAGTTCGTGCACCCCATCTGAGGGCTGCGGGCCAGGCCAGGGCTGTACTCGCCCTTCCCTGACCTCCCTCCTGCCTGCCCCTATCCGGGCCAGACCCTGAGCTGGTGGAGAGGCAGCCTGCAGGCATTCGGAGTCCAAGGTCAGGGAGGGGATGGCCCCTGCTCCCAGGAGTGTAGTGAACTCTCTGGGGCCCACGGACCCTGGGTGGGGGTGCTTCCTCCTCAGGCCTGACTGTTCACGCCCGCCTCCCGCGGGAGACAGGGCTGTCCTCAGTATTCACAGCTCCCCAGGGAGGGAAGGCACTCCCTCCACGCCAGCCTCTGATCTCAACATTTCTAGAGCGGACCTAACAGAATGGCAGTGACTTGTCCAGGGCCACTTGCAGTCTAGCACCTTCCTCCACTCACTCTGAACCGCGCCTGGCATGGTGCCAGGAGATGTCTGCGTCCCTGAGCTGGGGAGCCAGGGGCGTCCCTGGGAACGGGTAATAAAGATACTAGAAAACTGACGTGGCCCCAGTGTGTGTGCGGTGACTGAGTGGCGCAGCACAGAGCCATCAGTGCTCAAAGGGGTTCTGGCCACGGGGGCATAGGGGTTGTCAAGGGAGGCTTCCTGGGGCAGGTGGCATTAAACTGAGCCTAAAAGGAAAGGAACAATTGATTGGTAGTTGTGGGAAAGTGGCAGTGAGTCCTCAAGTCCAAAAAGGGGCTGGAATGGCCCTTGTCTCCCCCAACTCTGGTGTGGGCTGAAAGGAGGGAGGGGCTGGGCCTGACAAGAGTCTGTACTTATGAGTGCAGAGCAGGCAGGGTCCTTGGCCATCCTCTTGTTCTGCCTGGAGTGGGCCAGGGTCTGGCCCTCCTGCAAGGGGGCCAAGAGCCCTCGTCTCTGGACAACCATGGGGGCTCTGTGCTGGGGCAGCAGGGGTGTGGTCGAGGGTGGGTGCTTCGGTGCCCCTTGTGGAACACTGGCTCTGCTTATTCGAGGTGCCTCTCTCCTGAAGGGGGAAGCCACAGACCTCAGTAGTGCCCTCTTTGAAACTGTGAGCCCTGTGAGTGGGGTGTGAGGGTGTGATGGGGAGGGGGTGTGATCAAAGTCTGTGTGTGTGTGTGTGTGTGTGTGTGTTGGGGGAGAGGGGACCCACTGCCCACTCTTCTGGGCAGACCAGCCTGCTCAGCTTCTTCATGCTTCCCTTGCATCTGTTCACTGAGCTCAGGAGCCCTGAGGGCTGACTGTGTGCTTCCACTCCACAATTAGGGGCTATGCCCCCATTTTTCAGATGATGAAACTGAGTCTCAGGGCAGGTGACTTGCTCACACACAGCCAATCAGCAGCAAAACCAAGAACTAAACCCACCAGGGCAGGACTCTCTCTGCTTCCTGACTGGTCAGCGCCCTCAGCCTCCATAACTCTTAACTTCTGAGGACAGGCTTCCAGGAAACCAGATGAGCCAGCCATCGCTGCCCAGACCACTGAGGGTTAAATGCTGCTCAGTACTGCTGCCTTCTGCCCTCCTCAATTTTATTGTCTTCGGAAGAAAGTTTAGTCCTGGCAGTGAGCAAACAGCACCTTGGCACCTGTCAGCTGGAATTGGGCCCGGAGGAGGAGGGGGCCCTGACCTAGTCTGCCCACCCCCTGGGAGGAAACAGGTGGGGACCCTGGCCGGAACCCAGCTTGGCTCTGCTGAACTGGTTTTGTGTCCCGCTGGCCGTCCTGCCCCAATCCTGCCCCAATCCTGCCCCTGACTTGGTCGCTGGAACCACCTGCTTCCACATCCCCAGGTGGGCCCAGGTCTGGAGAGGCCTCGGATCTCAGGTGGGGGCTGGGGGGGGAGGGGACTGAATGCTGAGAAGTGGGGAACTCCAGAAAGGGGAGCTGTGGGGAATGGGGTGGGGCAGCTTCCTGCTCTGAGGACCCGCCCCGAGGCACACGTCCCCTCTGGGGCACACAACCGTCCAGGGACACCTGTGTGCGGGCAGCAAACTCTGGAGACCTCCCCCACCCACAGCCTGATGAACCCCGCCTGGCCTAGGTGTTCCTGGACCCTCCTCGAGGACCTACATCCGGGGCTCCCCATCACGGCATGGAGCAGCTTGTGCAAATGCGTCAAGGCAACATTTTGGGCTCATTTGAAGAGTCCTCCATTTGGCTAAAATCAGGCTCTTGTCATGGGTTTGAAGGAGAAAGGCTATGTGGCGGAGAACCGATTCAACCTCCACTTGACCTATTCTCCCTGCCCTGCCTGGGACTACGGACAACCAGGACTCACTGGCCTTAGCAATCACTTCTAAAATTTTGCTTTAAAAGCTAAAGCCTATTCAGGGGTCAAATTCACCCTTGTACCATGAGTGTGGGACCCCGAACGCCCCAGCTTTCCTGGTCAGCGCTCATCACCAGACACCCAGGACCTTGACAACCACTCAGGAACCTCAGGGGGCACCCAGAGTGACCCTCCGTGCAGGGACGGGACCCGGGCCCTGGAAGGGAAGGGCTAGCCCTTAGTACCCCAGCCCACTGGTGGCCATCCAGGACAGCCCCTCGGTGTCCTGGGCACTCACTCCTTCCCCACCCGACATCCTGCCCACAGGTAACTCTCTGGGGCCTCAGAAGACACACGACTCAAGATGACAACGCCCAGCCGGGTTGACAGTTCTGGGTTTTATCCACAGTCATACAGTCACAACCTATATATATATATATTTGTATTTATATACCTTTAAATTACACAATCATGTACAAAACAGGTGCATTGCTGAGACCACAGCACTTCTCGGAGTTTCACAAGTGTCGGACGAATGGAGTCAGGAAGCCGAGGGCGGCAGAGGGCGGCGGCAGAACGGTGGTTAACTTAGGAAGAAACACATCACTCACTGAGCCCTGCAGAGCGGCCCGTGCAGCATCGAGGGTGTGGGCAGGGGGCTACAGGAGGCGGTGGGCTCGGTGAGGGGCGTGGGCCCTGCGCTTGATGCTGAACACCCTGACACCAGCGCTGACAGGTGGGCCTGGGCCCTGGGAGCTCAGGGGGTCTTCCAGGTGAGACCCTCCACTCCAGGGCCCGAGGAGCCTGGGGACCCACTGCTCAGAAGGAATTAGGTTTCAAGTCCCTGCCCCAGAGTGGGCAGCTAGAGAGCTGAGGGGGACAGCCAGTCACTGCCCCTCCCAGGTGCTGGGAACCTGCTGGCACAGACAGAGGGAGCCGGGCTCCATGGTGCAGATGGGGCAGCTGACTCCCAGCAGTAGGTGGTAAAGGGCTCTCAACTCCAGCTCCTGCTTGGAAAAGAGGCAGAAGGGGCTTTTGTTCTGGCATGGGAAGGACTGAAGTTTTCTAAACTCTTGCTCCAGGCCCTGAGGGGCCTAGGGTATAGCTCAGGCTGCAAGGAGGCCCACAGAGCAGTGATAAGAAGGAGCGAGCCTGCTGTGGAAGAGAGTCTGCCTGTCCCTAGAGGCGCCATTATCCCCACCCCCCAACTTTCCTGGCCTTGAGCGAGGCCAGTCCCAGCTCCAGTCCCTGCCCGAGTATGCCAGGATTCTCTGTGCCACATGAACGGGGTCAGGGCTTTGAGGCTGGGGCTTGTGACCTAACAGGAGACCGTGGGAAGAAAAAGCAAGGATCAAGAGGCTGATGGGTGACAGAGTGTCTGGGGTAGACGCTGTCTTCACCTAGAGGCCCGGGGCCAGGTGAGAGGGGAGGGAACAGGGTGCCTGCAGCCCTGAGGCCTGGAAGCGGCACCACCAGCACCACTGTCAGGCTCACCTGGTGCCGCAGGAAGTCTCAGGGCCTCACCAGAGGTTCCGGGAGATTCCTTTCCCAGCCAGTCCCTCACTTCTCAGGACCCAGCCACCCTGCCCCCACTGCCATGGGAGAGGCTGGTCCTTGGAGTAATCAGTGCTACTTTCTTTCGCCAGCCACAGGAAACTGCTCTGGCAGGCCCCTTGTCCCCTCCCACCCCCAAGAACTTTAACTGAGACCCAGGCTGCAGAGACGGGGTGGGGGGAGGTGCTGCCAGCAGGGGGAAAGTTGCTCCAGGGCCAGGGCTGTGGTGAGGGAGGGGAGAAGGCAGACAGACTTGGTGACTGCCTGCCTCTGAGGGCCGGGGCTCCTCCCTCTGGCCATTCCCACGCCTCTCCTATTGGCTGCAGGCTTTCCCTGATGCTCGCAGGCTGGAAGCTCCCAAGGGTGCCTCCCCAAGCAGGCCAGAGAATGGGACGGATGAATGGGAGACCCCAAAGCTTGATCTCCTGAGGGCAGGCTGAAGCTGGTGGTTCCCTAGCTTCAGACGGATGTGGAGGGAAGGAGGGTGGGCAAGTGGGGAGGGAAGAAAGGTTGAGTTCGTGAGCAAGATGCCCTCCCCCTCAGGGAATAGGAGGAGGGTGCTACTGTTGCTGGCTTTGCCCTGTGCTTTGGGACCCCTCCCCTTGCCCGAGGACTTGTGTGGGGGGTGACTCTGTAAGCACTGAAGGGTATGTCTCTGAGACAGAGCCCAGGCCTGAAGTGCAGGAGGCTGGAAAGAAGGGCCCTAGCGGGGTCCTGGTTCCTCAGCCGAGCCTGGCGTTGGGAGGTCTGAGGGCCAGCTCCCCCTTCACGCACCCTCCTACACCACAGTGACTCTGTCAGTGACTCCGGGTCAACCCTGTTCACGTCTGAGGGAGTCCAGGGGCACCTGGGAACCTCTTCCAGAGGGTGAGGCCAGGGAAGAAGGGTGCTCCCCGGGGCACAGTGGAAGACTTAACATTGGGAGGCCCCTCGTCTGGGGTTGGAGGGGAGGCCTGTGAGAGTAAGTGGTGGTGGATGGGGAGAAGGCCGGGCAGGAGGAGGTCAGAAATCCTGGCAGGGGAAGGGCATGGGGCAGGTGCTGGCAGCCAGGGGTAGGGAGGAAAGGGGTGGGATGGGGGCACTGAGGCAGAATAAAAGGGTCCGGGAGACGTCTCTCAGGGCTCAGGAGACTTTTTGGTGGGATCTAAAGAGCGGATGTTGTGATGTCTTCGCCGGGCTAAGTCCTAAGACCCTCGCCGCAAGTGCCGCCAGTCTGGCCTCTGGGGGCCCTGCAAGTGCTCCGTCTCTTTGTATTTTGTTTGTTCTGTTCTGACTTTTAAAAAAATAAAAGCTTGATCGGAAAATATGTCTGGAACTCTATGGCCAGGGAAGGTGACAAGAGTGGGAAGGGACGGCAAGGCTTGAGGAGTGGTGTGGAGGGGAGCAGGGCAACTAGATGGCCTCCACGTAGTTGGCGGGATAGAGGCCGAACTGCCCGCTGTCCAGCCGCCCGCGGCACCAACCCTGCTCGTCCTCCTCGCCCAGCTTGGTGAGCTCATCTCCTGGGAAGGGAACACAGAGGAGATCCTTGACAGAGGCTCAGAGAGGTCTGTCCCCCTACTCCCATACTGCTACGCAAACCCTCCAACACTGTTATGCTGGGCTGACCCCTAAACCCTCCCCCTTTACTGCCCCAATGCCTGCCCCGAAGGATCAGCCCCAGCCACGTACCCAAGTGTTGCCCCCAGTCACCCACCTAATGGAGGTCTCGCCTTGCCTCCAGCTGCATTTCCCAGGTCAGGCCTCCCAGTTCCCCGGGCCCTTAGGACCGCCCCCAATCCTTCCGGGTCAGGAACTCCCAACCCTATTCTCAGGTCCTGACTCCACCCCTGGCTCCCAGTTACCCACCCTCAGGCCCTGCACTTGCCCTCCAATTCAAGTCTTGGCCCTGAGCTTAGGTCAAACTTGTTTTGGCCACGCCCTGCACCTGGTCCCTCCCACAGCTGCACGCCCTGCCAACCCCGGCACCCCCGTCCTCAGGCCCCGCCCCGCCAGCTCCGCCCACCGTACCAGCCTTGAAGCTGAGCTCATCCTGCTCCTGGCCATCGTAGTCGTAGAGTGCTCGCACGCGTACTCCCTTGGCGTCGTCCTCAAAGGGGTTAGAGCCCCCGTTGGCCTCATTGCCCCCAAAGGGGTTCCCGCTCTCATCGTCTGACCATTCAGTGGCATATGGCTGGCCCCTGTCATAGCTGCTAACGCTGAAAGGCAGAGAGGACCCAGCGTCAATGGCCTCTCACCTCATCCCTAGGGCTGCCCCTCTCCCCAGTCAGAGCCCTGGCCCCATATTCCACCAAGGCTGGGGCAGGGGTGGGCCTCCTAAGAAGGGTCCTGAGTCAGTGACCCTCACAGACAGCTCTTTAAACAGATGTGAGGCAAGACAATTAGCATAATTACTCAGCCTTAGAGGAGGAGGCACTGAACGGGACCCTGAGAGCACCTGACCCTTCACCTGAGAGGCCCAGTGCAATCTAGTGGTTAAGAGTGATAATTCTAGCCCTGGCTGGCGTAGCTCAGTGGATTGAGCGCGGGCTGCGAACCAAAGCATAGTAGGTTCGATTCCCAGTCAGGGCACATGCCTGGGTTGCAGGCCATGGCCCCCAGCAACCACACATTGATGCTTCTCTCTCTCTCTTTCTCCCTCCCTTCCCTCTCTGAAAATAAATAAATAATATCTTAAAAAAAAAGAGTGATAATTCTGGAGCCAGACTCTTGGGCATCATATCCTGGCTCTGAGGCTTACTAACTAGCTGTGTGACCTTCTGCAATCACTTAACCTCTCTGGGTATCAGTTTCTCCATCTATAAAATGGGAATTTTCACACTTCCCAGAATGTTTAAGACTTCAATGAGTTAATATATGGAAAATACTTAGAACAGAGCCTGGCACGAGTGGGAGCTGTCAAAGGACTAGCTAGCACTATCTTTGAAAGGAGCATGAGGTTGCTGTGGTTTAGACCATTTCCTGTCCTTGAGGTAAAACTCGAGAGCCCTCTGGCCTCCAGGAAGCTCCACAGGAGGCACTCACCTGCCGCGGTCCCCCGCCTGCGACGTGGACTCCACCACCCCAGTGGCGTTGGTCAGCGCTACCCCCTCTGCCTTCTTGGGCTGCTTCTCCTTCTTGGTGGTTGTGTGAGGGAGGTCTGGGTTCCACTCCTGGGGGCACCAGGGGAGCGGTCAGGCTGGAGGCTGCTCCCCGAGGCCTCTTCCAGGCTTTTCATGCTTTGCTTCCCCCACCCCACACATCCTTACCTCAAACTGGGGCCAGTTCATGGGCATGCCAGGACCGCTGGTGCTGCGGAACCATCTGAGGTCGTCCTGGGCATCGGCCCCCCTGATGGCCTGCTCCAGCTCCCGGTACACGTGGACATAGCTGCGCACAGCGGGGATGGGGAGGTGGGGGGCAAGATGCCTCACGGCCCCTTCTTATCCTTGGTAAGGGCAGGAGCCCCTTCAGAGACTGGGTGCTGGCATGGCCCCCAGCTAGGAACCAGGCAGGCTTCCCAAGGAACAGTCTCCATGTGGGCATGCCCAGCGGGCACCCTTTGCTGTCCCCACCTTAGCTACTCGCCCACCCACCTGAGCACATTTCTCGAGTACCTCGTGTGCACTGGCTGGCACCCAGGCAGTCGCCGTGTTTGGAGCCTCTTCACTCCTGGGGCCTGCAGCTCAGCCCTCCCCCTCCTATCACTATAATGCGGGGCCGGGGATGCCTTGCACACCAGTTCTACCCTCCGCTGCCTGTGCCTGCCACACTGCCATGCCCAGCTACCTGCTATTCTCAGCTAGGTTGAGGTGACGTTTGATGTCCAGCAGCACCTCCTTGAGGAAGACCAGTCGCTTTTCCTCAAATTGCTGGCACTGTTCAAACACCTGCTCCATGCCCTCCATGTACTGGGGAGTGGTCTTGCCCACCTCGTCCAGCACTTTCTCATACTTCTCCTGCGTCTGTAGGCACCAGGGCGAAGGTAGGGTGAGACCCAGGCCGCCAGCCGCCAGCCACCAGCCGCCGCCCACTCCCAGGGGCCCCGAGTGCCCAGCCTGGCCGGCACCTTCTGCACATCCTGCTTGCACTTGTCCACTTTGTCCTGCAGCTTCTTCTGCTGCTCGGGCGTGACCGATTGCTCCGTCTTGCTATTCGTCTCTCGTGTCACAGCCAGCTTCTCCTCTTTGCAGGCCAGATGGTAGGCCTTCTTGGCTGCCTCCAGCTGTGGGGAGGGGGAACAGGGGGCAGGCCTCCTACTCATGAACAGGAGCCAATGTGGTCACTCGACAAGTCCTCCCACCTGCCCACTCTGCCAGGAGCTGTGAGCACACAGTCTTAAGAGGCAGAAGGGATGCAGGCCCTGGCTCCAGGTATTTGGGAGCAGTGTCCACCCACCTGCGGATGCTTCCCCGCCCGGCACTGCCTGCCACCCCTAGGGCACGCTCCTGGTGAGCGTGTGCCTGCCCACCTGTTGTTACGTCTTCCTGGAAGGCAGTCCCACCCCTCAGGGGCACAATCCCAGAGGGCAGTGCACTGCCACCCCACCTGCAGACACCCTCCCTCTGAGGAGACTGGCCCTCTGAGCTCGCCCGCCCACCCTTGCCCGTCTGCAGCAGCCACCCCTGGCACCTCCTTCATCTTCTTGGCCCAGGGCTTCTGGGCCTTGCGGAAACCATCTTCAGCCTCCTTGGTCTCCTTGAAGCCGCCCATGATCTGCTTGTGATAGGCATCCTTCTGCCAGTTCTTGACCTTCTCCAGGTCCTCGTTCAGCAGGTTGTTCTTCACCTCCTGATGCAGTTCGCTCACCTTGTCTGCCTCTGTCATCATGGCGCCCCAGGCCCGTTCCAGGCTGCCATACTGTGGGCCTAAGGACATGGCCGTGGGGTCACGAGGTCTTCATAACCCCCTGCCCAGAGGCCCTCCCCCCACACGCCTCCTTTCTCTGAGACTTTCCCCATACTTCGCAGGGTGGCAGAAATGCCCTCCTCTGCTCTCCCTATAGTTTTCCTCACTCTCCAGGGCCCAAGTACAGCCACCTTCTCCAAGAAGCCTTCTCTGACTGCTCTACACACACCTCAGCCTGCAGCCCTCACTGAATTCTTCTTCTGCATCTGTCTCTGTGTCTGCTCCCTATCTTCCTCATCAGCTTGTGAACCTATGGTGGTGGGAGGGGGGCAGCCTCGACCCTGTGAGCTCTCGCAAGCCCAGCACAGCGCCAGGCACCATGGGCGCTCCAGAATGTTGGCTGAATGCAAAACTGAAGAGCCAACTGGTGACAGATACCAGGAGGCCCCCAGGACTAGACATTTGTTTCTCTGTATAGAGGCACCGACTCTGTGCCAGGCACATGCAGGACAGTGGGGGCCCAGTCCGTGCCTTCATGGGGTTCAGAGTCTATTGGAAGAGGAAAACATTAACTAATACATGTAAACATCAACCTGAAACTGCCGTAGATTGAAAGAACCCAGAGACATGACAATTAAATGCAGTGTTCTGGATTGGACCCTGGACCAGCACACAACTGCCGTGATAGAATTTGCATACGGGCCATGTTAAGTGTCCTGAATTTGACAGCTGAACTACGGTTACATAAGTAAATATTCTATTCTTAGGAGATACATGAAGAATTTAGGATAAAGGTGTATGTCTCCAACTTAAATGCATATAAATAGGAATAAAACAAATGTAGTAAAATGTTAATTGGTGAATCTGGGTGAATGATGTGTAGTTCTCTGTACTACTCTTGAAACTTTTCTCTGACTTAAAATTATTTCAAAATAAAATGTTTGTGTTTTGTTTTGAAATTCAAACTAAAATTGCACAAAGTGGAGTTGAAGTACAGGGAGGCCTGGCTTGGTGGTGGGGCGCGTGGCGGGGATGCAGCAGGAGGCAGGTGCGGGGACAGTGCCTGCGAAGGCCCCATGGCTGGGGCTGCAGATGCATCCAGGTGGCTGATGCTCCCAGGACCGAGGAAGTGGGTTTAGGGCCTGGGGTCCGCGCACGGGATGGGCATGGGGGTCACCTTTCTCAATGAGCTGGCGCCAGCGCTTGGCCCAGTCGGTGAGCTGCTGCGCGTAGGCCTTCTCGATCTTGGCGCGCTCCTGCACGCAGTTCATCAGGTCGTTGCACAGGCGGTGCCCGTCATCGATGCGCTTCACTGTCCGCTTGTAGTTCCCCACCTGGCGGCCAAGCAGCGAGCACGACTCCCGCGGGCTCCCGACCTCCCGCCTCGGTCCGCCCTGGCCACCGCGTCCTGCAGGGGGCGCCCGCCTCCGCCTTCCTAGTGCGGTTGGTACCCTGACTTTCTGAGGACTCCGCACGCTGCGCCACACCCTGTCTAAACACTCTCTGAGCCCACTTTAAACATAATTTTGTCGCTGGCACAAAATGCAGAAGGTTTTTTATAATTTGGACTTGGGCCAAATGAATTATTCATTTTGTTCTTGTGAGCTACATCTATTATATTTATATAGAGTCGTAAGTGTTGAGTTGAGCTGCAACTTCTTGACATAATATTATGCTTTGTAGACATCTCATTAAACACTTATTAATTTAGGTTTGGCAGTTTTCACTTTGGGTTTTATAAACCAATACAAAAAAAAATCTGGGTTTCAAATATTTGGGGAGGCTCTGAAATACTGCCCTGTCTCCACCTTGGAGTCGCTCTATGCTGCCAGAACTCACTCCATTTCCCCGCCTCACAGGGCAGGGGCAGGGGCAGGGGCAGGGGCAGGGGCAGCGAGCAGCAGGGAGAGGCTGTGTGAACTGTGAAGCACTTCACCTGCCTGTGCAACGTGCCAGGACTCTGCGCCACAGCCCGAGAGCAGAGGGCTGGGGGGCCCGTTCTACTTCATGGAATACATGGGATGTCTGCAGGGGCAGCTGTGGGGCCGAGGGGCTCTGGGCTCAGGGTACAGTAGTAGCCTGTTGGACACCTAGGGTTTTAGAGGGGTCCAAGGGGCTGGGAGCAAGGCCTGAGTTCACCGGGTGGGTGGGGGCCTGGGTCTCCATACAGCCAGGCTGTCTTTCCCCAGGAACTGGGAACAGCAAAGCCTCACCTCCCAGAAGCTGTCAGTGGTCTCCTCAGAAGCAAGTGAGGCCTCGTCGTAAGAGCCGGACATGGTGTGGTCGTAGGGGGATGGACAGGTGTGGAGCGGTGGTCAGCAGGCTGGGCTGCTCATGTGCTGGAGGGCAGGAAAGAGATTCCTGGAGATGAAGGACAGGTCCAACACACCCCACTCCAGGCCTCGGCCCTGGCTTGCTGTGCTGTGGGGGGACGAGGGCTCCACGGGCACAAGCCTAGCACTGGGGCTGGGACTCCCGGCCCAGGAACTGGCTCACCCCAAGAATCCCCCTACAGCACCCCTTCTGCCCACCTCCCATCTCTGCTCCACAAACCCTTCACTCCGTCTCCTTTCCACTTCATCTCTCTCTTCCCACTGCCCCTCAGACCCGCCCTCCGGCTCCAGTGCAGGCATCTCTTCTCGGAAGCCTGTCCCAGCCACCAGAACCATGGTGCCCGCCACTGTTCTGTGCTCCTGCACCGAGGGCTAAATTAGAGCCACACAATTGCATGTTTGCTTTACATAAATCTGCAGTTTGCTTCACAGACACACAGGTCTTCAAAGCCAGCAATCAGACTTATCTTTGTGCATGTCCCACACCGCCCACCCCCAGGGCCCGACACCCTGTAGGGCCCACTAGAGCTCAAAAGACTCCAGCTTGCTTCTCAATCCATCCCCCTCAGCACTGCCCACCCCGACCCAGACAGGTCCTTGCACCAGGCCCAAAACACCCACCGAAGCTCCCTGCCGCCACCCAGCCAATGAAGAGCCCTCCCCAAAGCACCCACCTACAGCCTGGACCCAAGCACCCTGGGAAATTGGCCTTGGGCCCCCTCCTACCTCCTGACCAGGCTGAGCCCCTCCTCAGTTCCCTGAGCTGCTGAGCCCTGCAAGTACCCTCTGGCTGCCCTGCGCCCAGCCTCAAGCCAAAGGCCTCCACTAGCTGCTTCCAGGTCCCTAAGAGTTCCAGACATGCAGTTTCTGGCCCACAGGTCAGACCACTGTGACCTGTGTGAGCATCAGGCGGCTGTATATGGCTTGGTACTGTCAGCAGCATCATGACTGTCCGATCTAGGCCATGCGCTGCCCCACTCCAGTCCCCCGCCCAGGCCTTGTCGCCACCCCAGGCAAGAATGGCTCAGGCATCAGGAGACTGGACCCCGAGGGCCAGGGGCCTGGCCTTCAAAGGGGCAGGGAGGCTACCCCAGGCCTGACCCCACTACAGGCTGACAGCCTGCGGCTGCGGTCACCTCCCTGACTCTGCACCCTAACCTCAGGGACTGAGAACACCGACAATGAGGACGCTTGGCCTCTGCGAGAATCAGCCCAACCCAGGGGTCCAAGTGACCCTAAGGCCTTACCAGCAGCTGGCCATCAGGCTCAGGGCAGGAGCCCCAACACCTGAGGGCCCGGGGTCAGGGATGTCCCTGCCCCCTCTAGCCTCAGTCTTCCTACCTGCCCAGGCCCAGTGCTCTCTCCCCAGTAACAGCCCAGTGCTGCCTCCTGCATCTCTCAGGCACCGGACATACTTTACTTCTTGCCCCTCAGCAAAGACTCAGCAAAAACTCTCCCACAAACTCACGCAGATGGGGGGTGGGAGGGGGAAGAGGGCAGCTGGAGTTCATCAAGGGACAAAGAAATGAGTCTGAATTTTTTTCTCTTTAATTTGGCACTTTTCACTGATAAAGCAGTACTCGCTTCATAAAGAAAATATCGAATGTGTGCCCTGACTGGTGCGGCTCGGTGAGGTGGGCGTTGTCCCACAAAGCGAAGGCTCACCAGTTTGATTCTGGTTACAGGCCAGGCCTTTGGTTGGGGCACGCACGAGGCAACCAACTGATGCTTCTCTCCCACTGAAGTTTCCCTCCCTCTTTCTCCCTCCCTTCCCCTCTCTCTGGAAATAAATAAAAAAGAAAGAAAATTTGAATTTAGATATGGTGAAGTAAAAATCAGGGATATTTAACAAAGAACCTTCAGCTAGGTCAGATAAGTGTCCCTGGGGCTACAGCCCTCTAGGACCCTGGAGCCACACAGAACTTGGGGGTCCCTCCATGTTGGCTCCCTCCTGAGGGAAGGTCAAACCTCCTCTGGTAGTGGGGAAGTGACTTCACGCAACCTTGGGGGGCGGAACGTGGTGTCCTTTGTCTCGGTCACAGACGCACTCATCCCTCACCCGGCAGCACCCTGTGGTCCTAGGAATTCACCTTCCAGCCACTCAGGCACACTGCTGCTGCCCAGTCCGATTTACTGCAGCACTGCCCGAGAGCCGAAGGCCAGAAACAGCCGGACGTGCGCCCCCGAGGGGGGTGGAGGGAGTGAGTGGTGGTGCAGACCTGCAGCAGAAGGCTCTCGTCCTCAAAGCGCCCGCCCCCCAAGCCGTGTCACTGAAGCCAAAGGAGCAAGGTGCAGAACAGCATGGCGGCGGATGCTCCTGTCTGTATGGGGGGTGGAAATACATGAGCAGAAATGTTTTTGGAAAGCTGGTAGCAGTGGCTGTGTTGGGGGAACTGGGTGGCTGGGGGATGGGGCGGGAGAATTTTCACTGGGGCTCTTTTATGCCTTTTAAATTTTGCCTTGTGTGCATAAATTGCATATACATATTTTTAAAATAAATCCTCCAGCCTGTGTTGCAGGAGAGCAGAGGGAGCTGGGAGCCAGGACCAAGGGCGCACTCGAAGCATGGAGGTGGGGACGGTGCAGCTGAGACCTGCATGTCAAGTGCGAAGTACACAGTGGCAGAGACAGGGACAAGGGCCTGCTGTGGTCCCTCCCTTGGCATAGGCAGGCAATGGCTCTCCGGGGCTCCCAGCTGAGGTAGCATGTGTAGTAGAAACAGCTCTAGCCTTAGGGTCCCTGCTCTGCCACCAAACTGTTGTGTGACCTTCAGCAATTCACGGCCTTGCTGGGCCTTGCCAGGAAACGAGGATGACCCAGCCCCACTTAAGGATTAGATGACATGGGATGGTCGGGCACTCCAGCCCCAAGCTGGGCCTGCACTGAGGTGGCTCAGGAAGACCAGCAGGCAGTGTTGGGGAGGGAGCGCAGGAGGGGGTGTGTGAGCCCACAGCACCATTTGGCCGGACACACCATCCTGCCTTCCCCCTGCCTCACACCCCCACCTGGGGGCAGGTGGGAGGCTTACCTCTTATCAAATGCCATATCCTGCCAAGGGGCGAGCAGTAGCCGCCATCACTGAACAGCTGTATCTCTGAGTCAGGAAGCCGGAGTGGCCAGCATCCGCCACTCACCCTGTGCAAGCCCAATACACTGATAACTTTCTTTCACCCACCAAATGGACACAATGCCCAATCCGACTTTGTGTGGCTCTTAAAACCCTTTATTATTAGCAATAACAGCTGACATGTATGGAGCACATATTTGGTGCCCAGGATGGTTCCCGTGTCTTAAACGGTCTAATCCTCACAATGCCCCCTTGAGGAAGGTGTGATTCTCACCCCCACGCTGCAAACAAGAGCCCAGGGGTCTGAGACATGACGGAAACCGCTCGGCAGCTCTCGCTATCGGTCTGCCACCACTTCCGCTGTGGTGGGGTGGTGGTCTCATTCCAGCCAGCCCCGTTTTCTTGTGGAACAAGGGAAGGAGCCAGGCCTCCCTCGGCAGGAGGACGTCAGAGCCCTCGGAACCCAGCACAGGGGTGGGGGCTCTGGCTCCAGCTCTGCCACCTGCCAGTGAGAGCTCGGCCAAGTCCCTTCGGGGGTCTCAGCTTTCTAACTCGTGTGATGGAAAGCGATACCGGAGTCTATTTTGAAGATCAAATGATAAAAGGGTAGTGAGCTCTTGTTGAAAAACACAGAACACTGAGCAAATGCGAAGTCTTGATGCTGGCCTGGACCCTTCATCTAGGGAGAAGTCGTCACAGGGTACGAAGTATCCCAGTATCCCTCTCAGGTCCCAGGCCCATGGCCAGCTGCCTCTGAAAGACCTGGAGGGCAGGGGCCCTGGTCACGTTCCGTGTACCAAGAAGGGACCGCAGCACTAGAGCAGGAGCCCGCAGAGGGCAGGCGTGGACGGACGTTGTGGGCTCCCGTGCCTTTAGTCCTGGACAACCATGGGCCTGAGAGAAACTGCAGCTTGTCTTTCCCCGCCCACCACACAGCCAGCCCGTCAGCCAGTCCTGGGCAGCCCCTTCGCCCCTTGCAGATGCTCATCCATGGGTCTTCCTGCCTCTGATTTTGTCTCTTAGTGCCCCTTCCCCAGCGCCCACAAGGCAGCCAGAGGAAAACTGGTAAACCTGTCAGATCCCCCTTTCTCCAGAGATGCCCCATTTCCCCTGAGTAAAAGGGAAATTGCTTGCCAAGAGGCCCTGCATAACCTGCAGCCCCACCTCTCCCCCCTACTGCCCTCATCTCCCACTCTCCTCCAGCTCTGCTGACTCCCTTGCTGTTCTAACCCCAGGGCCTTTGCACCAGCTCGGAATAGTCCCACCCACCCAGACTCCCAGGTGCACTCAATGTCTTGACCTCCCCCAACTGAAACTCGCAATTCTGTTGCTTCCATCCCCAGCACCACCCCCTCCTCCCTTTCCTCATTCCTTATTCTCCACAGCACCTGTCACATCTGACAGGCTGTCAACGTTAGAGTTCTCACATGTTTAGTGTCTTTCTTTCCCACTAGAATGTCAGCTCTATAAGTTCAGTAGTTTAGCCTGTCTGGTTCTCTGCTGTATTTCTAGCATCCAGAGCAGTGCCTGGCACACGGCAGTAAATGCACCATCACTTTCGTTCAATGAATAAATAAATGCCAAGGACCTTCAGGAACATTCATTCATTAAATAGCAGAAGCACTGAATTCTGTACCCCAGAGCCAAACCCAGCCACCTGCACACAGTAGGCATTTAATAAACATTGGTAATGATGGTGATACAACCATTAGCCAGAACCCCACAAGACGGGAGGGGTTTCAAATCCCACTTGTCCTGTTTCCAGGCCCCCTGCTTCTCCTGCCATTCCCTTCCCCACCTCTTGGTCAACTGCCAGCGTCCATTTCCAGGGTGTCTTTCTCTCTGATCTGCCCTAGTCAGGTCCCTGTCCTGGGCTTGGCTTCTGGGGGCACCCAAACTGAGACACCACGGATGGGAGGGGAAGTGGGAGCTGTGGGAAGGCAGGCCCATCCTTTCCGCCCCAGGGGCATCTCTCTCCTCAAGACCAGTCATCGCGCTCGAGGGCAGCCAGCTCAGTGTGCAGCCGCTTCCCTGACAGCACAGATTCCCCCAGGAAGGCGCCCTCTGCCCTCAGAGCACTGGGGGTGGGACTCACTCGGCTCACCGTGCTTCCCCTCCTGGCCAGGTGGAGCTGTCCTGGCCAAGCTAGAGCAGAAAAAGGCAAGAGGCTGGACCCAGGCCAAGCAGGACATCCTGCCCAACTCACTGCCCTGGAGTAACGGCCAGCCAGAGGAGCCACGGATCCCACCCCTGTGAGGGCTGAGCCACAGGCCACCCAGACAGCATGGACGTGGAGACCAGGCAAGGGGCAGACTCGCGGTGTCAAACTGCAGCCTCCATCCTTACGGTGCAGCTCTGGGCCACAGCAGTGAGCAAGACAGAAAACTCCCTGACCTCGTGAAGCTGACATTCCGCAGAGGCTGGACAGACAAGGAACCAAAGGAATGAGTAAATGATCAAGTGTGTTAGAAGGTGATAAGGGCTGTGGAGAATAAGGCAGGGAACTGGACAAGAAGGAAGAGTGGGGGCTGGGAGTGAGGCTATTTAACACAGGAGAAGGCATTTTGGCAAAGACCTGGTGCAGGTGAGGGAGGGAGCCATGCAGCTATCAGGGGAAGAGCATGTAGGCAGAGGGAATAGCCAGTGCAAAGACCCTGAGGCAGAAGCATGGCTGCCATGGCTGAGGAATAAGGGGCCCTATGGCTGGTGCAGAGTAAGTGAGGAGAGAGGGATGAGTAAGTGAGAGGTGAGGTTGGGAGGCTGGGTGAGGATGCGGATCTCACGAGGCCTTCTAGGTCAGAGTAACAGCCTTGACCCTCCCCACACCCCCAGTGAGACGGGAGCCACTGCAGGGGCGAGAAGAGGTGGGGTGTAACGGGGCTTAGGTTTTAAAGGATCCCTGCCGTCAGGAGGAGGAGAGGACTGCAGGGGGCCAGGGGGCCAGGGAACCTGCCAGCGGGTGACCACAGTCCTCTAGGTGAGGGGAGGTGGGTGCTTGGCCAAGGTGGTAATGCTGCGGGAGGCGAGAGGGGGCTGACCTGTGGCAACACTGTGACATCTGAGCCAGTAGGATTTGCTGACAGTTTGGGTGTGGGGAAGAGGCCGGGGATGGCTGTGGGTGTGGGCCTGGGCAGCTAGCAGGCTGGGAGGACAGTGGGAGGACCGCTTTGGGGGAGATGGAAGCTCAGTTGCTGAGCCCTGAGTTGCCCATGAAGAGCCCCTTACTCTCTCCAGAGCTCCTGCATTGGGGGACACACAAGGAGGGGCCAGCCTGGGGTTGTTCCCGGCCCCAGGCCCCAGACCCTGGCTGAGTGCCAGGGCTCCCAGTGCCCCTGGGTCTCCCTTCAGTTCCTTCTGACTCGGGGAAGGCTACTGGGGGAGCCCAGGTCCCCAGCCTGGGTTGCAGGCAGGTGCTGCAGGCGGTGGGCCCACTGGGTATGATGGGTGGGGCTAGGAAATGTACCCCAGGAGGCTAATCTGGTGGGTTCACTACCCCAGAGTCTGGGGGCGACAGAGTGTAGGAGAGACACAGAACAAGCAAAGACGGACCCTCGGGACCTGTAGGACAGAAAAAAACTAAAGAAGAGGGATGTGGCCTAGAGAAGGCAGGTCAGAAATGAGGGAGGCCAGGGCCAGGCCTGGAGGGTCTGGGGAAAGGACAGCTCCTTCTAGCTCTTGCCAAAAGAGCCAGCCCTCCAGGCCTCGCCAGCCCCCTGTCCTGGCTGGGATGGAGGCCAGCCCCGCTGCACAGGTGAGGCAGGGCAGAAGCCAGCCCACACAGGCCCTGGTGGGAAGGAGGGTAATGGGGTTGAGAGAAGCAGGGGGCAGACGACGACGGGGTACCTGGGTTATGTGGCTGCTGGCTCCTAAGCATCCCACACCCTGCTCCTGCCACCTGAGGCCCGCCCTCTCACTCCCCAGGTTCCTAACTACAAAGAGGGAGACCCGCTGCCCAATACTCAGCAGGTGTAATGAATGCTTGCAGAAATGAATGGGACCACTTCAGCTTCTCGGTGCGTATTCCTCTACCCTACCAAAGGCCCAGGGACCCCTCCTCAGCCCCTGCACCGCATCCTCTGACCCCCAAGGGCCCAGGAAAGAAGAAGCTCTACAATGTGGTGCCAGGGCTCAGCAAAGGACCCAGCCAAGTTCCCAGTGGGTGCTGGGCAGAGAAGGCAGGCAAGAAAAGCAGCCAGAGCCTTGGCCTCCCAGCACCCCAAGCACGCCCAAGGTTGCACGCACCAACCCCCCACACCCTCAGACTAGGATCACTCCTCGCACAGGCCAAGGGACTTCAGCTCTGTCCCAGGGCGAAGCTGGACCAGGTGCACCTACCCACTGCACCACTGCAGGCCCGTCTTGCCCCTCTGTGCCCAGAGCCCCAGCCCCAGCCCCAGCCCCAGCCCCACCCCTTTGTGAGAAGCGGCCGAGGCTCCTCTGCAGTGCCCCAGCTCCCTGGGCAGCAGCAGATACTGTCCCCAAGAGCAATGCAGCAGAGGGACAGAAGCTGGGGGAGGGAGGGCCACAGGCATCCCCAGCCAAGACCTGCTCTCCTGTCCCCAACATGGAGACCCTGGGTTTGCTGGGGGTGGGACAGGGCTCCTCTGGGAGATCTAGGGATCTAGTTCTGCAGGGAGAACAAGGAGGGGAAGGACCTGAGTTTGAGTGGAAAGGAGAAATAAGCCTCCTCCCTGACCAGGGGCCTCTAAGCCCCATGCCTGAGACCACTGGGGCCAGCAGGGAGGCTGCTGGTGGGCTGGTGGGTGTGGGATGGGGAGGAAGACTAGCTGGTTCCAAATGGCCAAGGCCTAGCAGTGCCTAAGTGGGGGTGGGGGACAGCCTCACTTCTCCCTGCCCCCTCCCCAGCCTCAGCCTGGGGAGGTGAGTTTCTGCAAGCTCCAGCCCCTCTGCCCACTGCCCCCAGGGAGAGGGGCATGACTTTAGTCAGCACCTGTGGCAGTGGTGAAGGGAGAAGTGCAGAAGAAGAAAAGGCAACGGGGGACCCAGGTTCTGAGGAGCACCTCCGGGATGCTGGCTGCTCCCCACCTATCCACTAGCCCTGGCCTCGCTGGCCCCTCTGCTTGCCACCAGGGGCTGCTGGTAGGAAGGTGGGGGAGCCCCAGGGCCCCACTCTCCATGCAGCCTCTTCCAGCTGTCCCCATGGATGCCTACCTGGGCCCGGGTTGGTACCAAGCCAGGGGCAGGTAGGAGTGCACTGCCCCCGCTGGGCCAGGCGAGGGCTGAGGGGCTGGCTGTCCTCCTCCTTCTCCGTGGTGGCGGGCAGAGAGGGGCCTGGCGCCTTGGCTGGGAGCTCTGTCCTCTTGGGTCCCCTCCACGGAGCTTGCTCAGGAAGGCAGCGCCAGAACTGCAGAAGCCAGCTCCCCGCCCCCCGCGGCTGCCTCTGCTCCCTCCCTCCTCCCGACCGACCCGCCTCCTTCTCCAGCCACCCACCTCTTTCAGCTCATTACTATGGCAACCAGGCAATGCTCGCTCAGACAGCCTCCCTCCCACGTACACCAGGGGACGCCTGCCCTCTACAAGGCGCCTGCATCAACACCGGGGGCGTGCACACTTCACCTTCACAGATGCTGGTGGACACGCAGGCTCACGTGACTGCCCTGGATTGGTGGGGGGGAAGAGGGGATACCCTGCTCCCGCCTCTTCTCTTCCCTCTCAAGACCCCGCCTCCCCCTACAGACATCCTATCAGACGCTGTAAACTGCGCCTCCCTCAGGTCCTTAAAATCTGACTGCACAGCAGTTCTGTAAACATTTCTATTTGCTTACTCATTCATTTGCCTTCAGTCACCTCTCAGCATTCTCTTTTGAGTCTTTTCTGGGTCAGGCTGAGTGAGATGCTCATCCACAATCTCATCCCGTGAGGTTCCACGCCCATTTTACAGGTTGGAGACTGAGGCCCAGGGAGCTGAGACAACTTGTCTGAGCACCCACGGCTCCCAGGCTCCCAGGCTCTCGGATGGCAGTAAGGCCTGTGATTCCAACCCACAGGCCGCGGCTGCCACACACGCCCAGAGCCGATATCTAGGCTCGCACTACACATGTCCACACGCACCAACATGCATCAGTGCACATGTGCACCCCAACAACACACACACAAACACCCATTACACATATCTGTGCCCATGCATATTCCACAAGCCTTTGTATGGGTGTCAAACTGTATGTGCACAGTCACACATATACACATGCACGTAGCTGTAACACTAACATCAATGCACACACATCCACACGGATCCAGAACATGCAACACACAGAGCCTCCCTACACCAAATCACAGCTGCACACTCAAGCCCCCAACCCTCACCTCATTAGAAGGGACTGGTGAGAGTGACACAGTAAAAGTGTCCCAACCAGGAGCCACTTCCCTGGAGAGGATCCGGCTCTGTTCTGAGCCCCCCCCCCCACCACCGCCAAGGGATCAGACTCTAATCTGCCAGTCTCCTCTCAGCTCTGCCGCTGAGGGGGCTGGGGTGGGCGTGCAGGCAGGGCCCACTCTCCTCCCTCATTCTGAAAATCCTCTGCCGGGTCCAGACTAGATCCTACTCAAGCCCATTGGCCCAGGGGCTCACGGACATCCCCACCCATCTTCCTGGTTGCTGTCCAGTCCTGGGACTGGGAGCTCTGACAGAACAGAGCAAAATGGGCCCAACCTCCTCAGAGGGAAGTCCATGACTCAGGCAGCCCGGGTACCCCACAGTGGGGGAGGCCAAGTAGGGGCTGGGGCCCAGGACGCACACCCTGCCTCACAGATGCACTGTCGCCAGCCCACACCCCAAGCAGGGGTCACAGCAGTCCCTGTGCCCCAGGGTAACTCTCAGGGACCCCACACAGCCCAGAGAGGGCAGATACAATCAGAAAGAACCAGAAGACCTCGGAAAATGAAGCCGGGAGCTGTCGCTGGCTGATGACCTCCTCTTCCATGTTTCATCCCGTCTAAGGTCCCTGTCGATCGCCAGACCTGCGCTAATAAGCCAGACCTGCTATAGACTGTTTGAAACACCCTAGTGTCGGAGAAGTCAAGGCGAGGGGGAATCGTGTGGAGAGATGAAACAGGGCCTTGCATTTCATTCAGTAGATATTTCCTAGACACCTGCAACTCGCCAGGACTGTTCTTAGTGCTGGACACAACCGCGGGCCACAGTCCCCGCCTCAGAGGGGAAAAGCTAGTGGACGCTGAACTCCTGTTCTACAGTGTCAGTGGTTGTCACAGCAGCCCTGCAGATGAGGTCACAGGACTGATAAAGAAACAGGGACTCTGAGAGCCTGAGAGGTTTGCCCAAGGGGACAAAGCCAATAAACGTCTGGGCTGGGATTTGAACCCTCTGTCTGCCAAGTTTTTGTCAATGTTCCTCGTTGGTCCCGTTAAGAAAGACCCCAGTTCTAGGAGTTTCAGAGTCGAGTGTGCCCCTTACCCTTGCTCACAGGCAGGACAGGGCGTACGTGCTTGAAATGCCAGCCAAACTGTGGACATGAGTGAGGACCTTGGAACAACAAGTGACTTCCAGCCCGGGCTTCCTTGAGCTAGAGGCTGCATCTGGGGCTCCCTAGGCCTGGAGGTCCGCAGCAGAGGGTTAGGTTAAGGCCCAGGCCAGGAGGGTGGGGGTGCCTGGCGCCTGAGAGCAGAGGCCCCTTGGAAAGCGAGGAGACCTCAGCTAGGAGGCAGGGAGAGATGGAGTTCTAGGCACTGTAAGCAGAGCCCCCTGCCAGCCCCCAGCCCAGGATCATCTTTTTCCTAAAGAGCTGGCTCCATCCAGGGTTGCTAAAGACAGCTGCCCCCACGCCCACCCCTCCGTCAGCTTGACCTGGCCCCCTCTGCTGTTGGGAGGGGCCTCCAAGTCACCTGTCTGCAGCCCTCCAGTCCCTCACTTGCAGGCCCCAGACAGGTCCAGGTACCCCTCCCCTCAAAACACACCCCATTCCCAACCTGGGCCCTAGTCCTGGACCTTAACCATGCTCCAGTCCACAGGTGGGTCAGACTACAAATGTGGCCTCACCCAGGTCACAGACCACCTGCCCTCGTGCCCCCAGGAGGAGCCAACACTTTCTGTCACTGCCTCCTCACCCCACCCAAAAAGCATTTACTGCCCCCACACCCCAGCCAGGCAGCTATCCCACATGCTCCCAGGGCAAATGCAACAGGGTTCATTAGCTGCTACTTTGCATCTCATTTGCATAATGCCCTCATGACTGCCAAAATGCCAGAACCCTCCCTGAACCCCTGCCCATGACAGGGAGGGCTGGCCAGCAATGAAGGAATAAAATGGACAAGGCTCCCCTGAGGGTCATCTGGGGCTAAATACATGAGGACAAAGCCACAGAGAGGAAACCTGAGGCAACTTCAAGTCTGAAACACTGAAAAGTGCTCAAAGAGAGGGCCAGTAGATACTTACTGAGCACCTACATCCCAGCATGGCACACAGCATGCACTTCAGCCCTTATTTCCACAGTGAACCACTTCACAGGTGGGGGAACAGGCTCAGAGTGGTCAGGACCCCGCTACTCGAAGCCTGGTCCTGCCCGGGAGCTGAGAAGACAGGTGGCATCTCAAGTCCCACCCAAAGCTCCTGAGTGTGCATCTGCACTGTGGCCAGATCCTGGGGGTCAGGAATGCACAGAGTACCAGTTCAAGGGACCGGCCCTGCAATACACAGCTGGCAGATGGTGCTGCTGTCGGGAATGAGTCTGACCAAATTTCAAGCTGTGCCTTTAATACATTTAACAAATATTTCCTGAACACCTACTACGCACAGTACTGCTCTAGGCAGTGGGTCACGGCAGATAACCCTGAGATAACCTCACGAGCGAGCGCCGCCGCACGCCAAAAGAGGAAGACGCACAGCAAACGCGCAATGGGAATCCACACGGTGATCAGCGCCATCGAGAAAAGTAATGTGGGGCAAGAAGACGAGGAGGTGAGTGGGGCGGTTTCAGAACCCTCTCCAGAGACGACAGCTGCACATAGACCTAAGTAACAGGGGAAAAAGGTATGGGATGATTTGGGGGGAAGAGTGTTTCCGGCAGAAGGAACAGCGAGGGCCAGTGTCCTGAGGTGAGAGGAAGCTGAGCACACTGCAGGCACCCGAAACTGAATGGGTGGACAGACGGACAGATGGGCAGGTCGGGGAGTGGACAAGGGATGGCAGGGAGAGGCCATTTGTCTCCTGGGAGTAAAGAGGAGGCACACAGGGGCCAGAGCCCGCAGGGCCCTGCAGGCCACGGTGAGGACTCCAGATTTCATTGTCAGTATAAGGAGAGCCATTGGTATCTTTGAGCAAGGGTCGGGGGAGAATCCAATTTATGTTGTCAAAAGATCACCGTGGCTTTTATGTGGCAATGACTGGAAAGGGGAAAACGCTGAAGCAAGAGGAGCATTTCAGAGGCTTCTGCGATGCGTACTCCCAGCAGGAGTGCGTGCGTGTGGCCACTAAAACACACGCCCAGGACGCTGGCGGCAGCTTTGTTCTTAACAGCACCGACCGGGAGCGGCCCAACACCCGCCCGCAGCAGGACCGGCAAAGAGCTGCGTGGTCAGTGCATGTAGCGGGGGGTTTGCTTTTTCGCTGCGCAGCTTCTGCCGTGCGGTCTGCTCACGCGGGTGAACACTGCACCGCAGCAGCTCCCGCCCGCCGCACCGTGAGGGTCGTACAGCGTGCAGCACCTGATGGCTTGGACGGGCACTGACCTCTTTTTCCTCATGACGTCCAATTGAAAAACAACAACAGCCAACACAGCAATAGCCATCGGATGTGAATGAATCGAAATTGTACCTATTTTTTGTCAGATTAGCAAAAAGTATAATATACTTTTTGACGTGCCACAGAATTTTAGTAATTCGTTTATGTGTGCCATGAGGTAAGAAATGTTGAAGACCGCTGCTGTGCAGCAAGGAAAAGCAACCACATGGCAAAAGCTCATGACATCGTGCTGAGCAAGAGAAGCCAAACTCAGAAGAGCACAGAGGGCGGATTCTATTTAAATGAGGTTCAAACACAGGTAAATCTGGATTTCTGGTTCTTGGGCAAAGTGGACTAGGTGCTCTTCTCCCTACGCCCGCCGTGGAGTTCAGCTAAAACCCTGGGCGTTAATATACAAAACAAGCCTCTGCAGACCCTGAAAGGGGAGAGGAGGAGGCCGACTGGCTGGGCGCCTCGGGCCCCCAGGGACAGCCCGGCAATGAGTTCTCTTTTAGCCGAATACATCCCAGATTCATTGTTGGAGAAATCGGCAACCCAGAAACACCGATGAGTGTGGCAAAGACAGCTCCTAGAAAAGCCTACTCTCTCTTGCCAGAGGATTGGGAAGGTGCAGTCTAGCAAGACAAACACCTTTAAAACAACTCATGACCTGCTCCAGCAACACACCATGGGAAACACTGCAGCCCCAGCCCCAGCCCCACTCCCGTGAGCAGGGGTCAGGTGGGGAGCCTGGCCTGGCTGTAATGAGTGCCCCCCACCAGGGTGGTAACAGAGAAGAACAAGCGGGGAGCCGGGGCTTTCTTCCCCAGCGAGGGGTAATGAGGCACCTCCCCCTCCACGCTGGGCAGGGAAGTGTCAGCGGAGGTCTGGTGGGCAGCTGGAACTTCCACCAGGCCCACCAGTGAGGAGGCGCCCCTCTCTCCCACCAGGGGGTCACCTATGGTCAGGTGGGGAACTGGGACTGCCACCCCACCTGGCACCAATAAGGGGCAGTGTTAGGGGAGGGCTGCTAAGACAGAAGGTCTTATTATAAGACCTGTGTCTTATAATAAAATCCCAAAGTCCAGCACACAAGAAAAAATCACCTGCCATACTGAGAACCAGGAAAATCCCAATGAGGATGAGGAAAGGCAACCAAGAGATGCCAACACCAAGATGATACAAATAACTGGAATCTTCTAAAAGGTGTTAGAGCTACAATCTTAAAAAGGTTTCAGCAAGCAATTACGGACACACTTGACACATGAAAAACAGAAGGCTTTAGCAAAGAAACAGCAGACACAAAGAAGGCTACCTGAGATTTTACTACTGAAAACTCTGAGATGAGCTCAGCAGCAGAATAAAACAGGGTGGGAAAGGTCAGTGAACGTAAAGACAGGGAAGTAGAAGTTAGCCAATCTGAACACAGAGAAAATGGACTGAAAAAAAAATTCAACACAGCCTCAGGGACCTGTGGGCCTATAATGAAAGCTGCAACATTCCGTTAGAGTCCCAGATGGAACGGAGAAAGTGTGGGGTGAAAAAGTATTTGAAGAAATACTCATACTGACTAAAAAAAAAAAACCCCACCCAAATTGACAAAAGACATATACCTACAGATTTAAGAAGCTTAGTAAACCCCCAACCAGTAAACTGAAAGAAGTCACTCAAGACACATCAGAATCAAATTCCTGAAAGTTAAAGACAAAGAAAATATCTTGAAAGTAGAGAAAGAGATGACATCTTACCCAAAAGGGAAAAATAGTTCACATGACAGTGATTTCTCATTAGAAACCATGGAGGCCAGGAGGGGCAGGGTGTGTTTCAGCTGCTGAAAGAAAAGGACTGTCAGCCCCGAAACTGTGTGCAGTGAAAACATCCCTCAGGACATAAGGAGACGTGAAGACTTCTCGGAGGGAGGAGAACTGAGAGGACTTGTTAGCAGGCCTGCCCTAAAGGAATGGCTAAGGAAGTTCTTGAAATAGAAAGGAAACGAGAGAAGGAACCTTGGAGCACTAGGGGAGAAAGGAACCAGTAGAAAAAGTAAAAATATGAGTAAACAGAGTAGACTTTCCCTATCCTCCTGAGTTTTCTAAATTCTGTTTGAGGGTCAAAGAATAAAACTATAACCCTGACAAATGTAGTTCTCAAAGTAAATAAAGGAAATGGTCATTAAAATTAGATCACAAGTGGGGGGATGGTGGTAAAAGGACCTGAAGACATTTTCTACATTTCACCGTAACTGGTAAAGACTGACACAGCAGACTGTGACAGGTTGTATGTTAAAGAGTAATACCTTGGGGAACCACTAAAAAAATCTGTACAAAGAGATACGGTCAAAAACACTGTGCATAACTCAAGAATGGGCACCTCTAATCTGTAGAGAGAGAAGTCAGAACAGCAGCTGTGACTTCCAGCCAAGATGGAGGCGTAGGTAGACACACCGTGCCTCCTCGCACAACCAAAAGAAGGACAGCAACAAATTTAAAAACAAAAAACAACCAGAACTGACAGAAAATTGAACTGTATGGAAGCCTGACAACCAAGGAGTTGAAGAAGAAACATCCATCCAGACCAGTAGGAGGGGTGGAGATGGGCAGCTGGGCAGAGAGGACACACAGCAAAGTGGCGACTGGAGGACTAGGTGAGGTGGCAGCTGGCAGACTGGGTGGTCCCACATTTGCACACAGATAAACCAGGAGGAACAACTGGGGAGCGGGACAGACTGTGCAGCCCTGGGTCCAGCGCAGGGAAATAAAGCCTCAGACCTCTGATTGAAAACACTTGTGGGGGTTGAGGTGCCAGGAGATACTCCCAACCTCACAGGAGAGTTTGTTGGACAGACCCACAGGGTCCTAGAACATACACAAGCCCACCCACCCAGGAATCAGCACCAGAAGGGCCCAATTTGATTGTGGGAAGTGGGGGAAGTGACTGAAAGTCAGCAGAGAGCCAAGCAAGCGCCATTGTTCCCTCTCTGACCCCTGCCCCACATACAGCGTCACAACACAGAGATGTGGGTTGCCCTGCTCTAGTGAACACCTGAAGCTCTGCCCCTCACTATGTAACAGGTGTGCCAAGACAAAAAAAAAATGGCCCAAATGAAAGAACAGATCAAAGCTCCAGAAAAGATACTAGTTGTTCAGTCTAGCAATGAAGAGACAGCCAACCTATCAGATGTACAGTTCAAAACATGGGTAATCAGGATGCTCACAGAATTGGTTGAATATCGTCACAAATTAGATGAAAAAATGAAAGCTATGCTAAGAGAAATAAAGGAAAATGTACAGGGGACCAATAGTGATGGGAAGGAAACTGGGACTCAGATCAATGGAGTGGACCAGAAGGAAGAAAGAAACATTCAACCAGAACAGAATGAAGAAACAAGATTCAAAAAAATGAGGAGAAGCTTACAAACCTCTAGGACATCTTTAAATGTTCCAACATCCAAATCATAGGGGTGCCAGAAGGAGAAGAGGAAGAGCAAGAAATTGGAAACTTATCTGACAACATAGTGAAGGAGAACTTTCCCAATCTGGCAAAGGAAATAGACTTCCAGGAAGTCCAGGAAGCTCAGAGAGTCCCAAAGAAGTTGGACCTAAGGAGGAACACACCAAGGCACATCATCATTACATTACCCAAGGTTGAAGATAAAGAAAGAATCTTAAAAGCAGGAAGAGAAAAGGAGATAGTTACCTACAAAGGAGTGCCCATAAGACTATTAGCTGATCTCTCAAAAGAAACCTAAGAAGGGGCTGGAAAGAAATATTCCAAGTCATGAAAGGCAAGGGCCTACATCCAAGATTGCTCTATCCAGCAAAGCTTTCATTTAGAATGGAAGGGCAGATAAAGTGCTTCCCAGATAAGGTCAAGTTAAAGGAGTTCATCATCACTAAGCCCTTATTCTATGAAATGTTAAAGGGACTTGTCTAAGAAAAAGAAGATAAAAAATATGTACAGTAAAATGACAGCAAATTCACAATTATTAACAACCACATCTAAAACAAAAACAAAAACAAACTAAGCAAACAACTAGAACAGGAAGAGAACCACAGAAATGGAGATCACATGGAGGGTTATCAGCGGGGAGTGGGAGGAGGAGGGAAGGGAAAAACATATAGAGAATAAGTAGCATAGATGGTAGGTACAAAAGAGACAGGGGGAAGGTAAGAATAGTATGGGAAATGTAGAAGCCAAAGAACTTATAGGTATGACCCATGGACATGAACTGAAGGGGGGGAATGTGGGTGGGAGGGGGTGTGGAATAAAAGGGGGGAAACGGGACAACTGTAATAGCATTATCAATAAAATACATTTTTTAAAAAGAACAGTAGCTGCTTCTGGAAGCATCAACAGGAGGGAGCATGCAGTGCCTTGTGGGTGCTGGAGACGCTCTCTGCCTGGTCCGAGTGGTGCTTCTGCAGGTGTGTACACATGTACAAATGCATTTACTTGCATACCTAAGATTTGTGAACCTCACTGTATATGTTATACATCTACAAAAAATAAAAAGGAGCCTATTCCAGCAGTGCAGGTGAATGATGACGGTGCAATGGTGAGGTCTGATTCAGGGCACCCTCTGAGGTGGAGTCATGGTCCTGGCTGTCACTGGGACAGACTGCCCCATGCCACCACCCCATAAACACCACCAGCCACTCTCTTACCTCTCTTACCCTGGTATCTCAGGGAAATTAGGTTGAACGAAGATGCTCACAGCCATAGTCTGGCACAGCAGCTCACACCAGGTTTAGTGCTGGGCATACAGCTGGTGCTCAGCACATGCTTCTGTGTGTCCAACAGTGTTGACAATGCTCATAAGCCCTCACTTCCATCCGGTGGTTTGGATTTACAGGGCACCCTCAGCCCCATTCATCTCTGGAGTCTGTACTCACCTCTGTTTTACACACAAGGGAATGGAGAGTGAGAGGAATTTGCCTAAAGTCACACAGCTCATGGCGCCTTGAATTAGGCCTTCTCCCCTTCGGAGGATTGTCAGGCTTTAGCAAGCATCAGAACCATCTGGAAGTTTGTATAGAATGGAAATCCTGCCCACAGCCACAGAGATTCTGATTCAGCAGGAGTTTCAGCTACCTATTGCAGCAAAACAAAGCTCCCCAGAATTCAGTGACTTAAAACAGTAATTTATTATATTTTTGTGATTCTGTGGGATGGCTGGGTCCAGCTGGGTGGTTCTTCTCTTCCATGTGGCCTCAGCTGGGGCTGAAATGTCCAAGATAACTTCTTCATTCAAATGTCAGCTGAGATGGCTGGAGTAGCTGGCAGCTGGGCCTGTCCCTCCCCCTCCCATCTCCCGCCCCCTTCCTCCCCCTCCCCACCAAGTGGTTTCTCCACAGGGTACCTGGACTTACTTATATGGTAGCTCAGGACTCCAAGAGCAAAATTCCAAAAGGATGAGTTCCAACTTGTAAGCACTCATCTATCAAGCCTCTCCCTCTGTGACGACGGTCAAAGCAAGTCGCATGGCCAAGCCCCGAGTCCGTGCAGGTGTGTGTGTGGAGGGCTGCACCAGGGTTAACTAGCAGGAGGTGGGGTTCATGGGTGGGGTAGGAAGCACC